>NHYE01005603.1:0-58400 GCA_002938385.1 Gymnopilus dilepis
AATTTCACGTAATTCGGCCGAACAACACCTAACCAACCACAACCCAACACGAAGATGAAGATGCGAGGATGAAGGTGAATACATTACTGTACAATGCGTACATATAAACACCTCTCCCCCATCTATGCCTTCTACAAAGAAGAAAAGTAAATGACGAATAAAGATAGTTTGTAGTTTCTAAAGGGTGAGCAGTGTACAAAAATGACTACAAATGGCGAAATAGCAATCGGCGACGGAAACCCAGCTCGCATCACAGATGAGGTTGAAGGAGAAAAGAGGCAGTGTAGTCACCACCCGAAAACCAACCCAAGGGTGCATGCAGGGCGTCGCAGACCATCACCAACACCACCCTCCGACATATCTCCAGCATGTCATGGTCGTAAAGAAGGCAAAAAGGAAGAGGCAAAGGGATATAATGGGCGTGATATGTATATATGAAGCACATTGTGTTTTCGTTGAAAATTCGGATTCGAATAGTTGATGATTCGAAGTTCAAGAAAAGGAAGGAAAAAAGGAGAAAGGGTATGAATGAGTCAGGGTAAATGGTTAGAACAATTCGATTCTTTTAAATACCACCGTAAGCATCTTCGGCGTCATATACCGAATGGACGCTAGCCCGCCTCTTGTTAAAATCTGACGCAGTAGCCGCAGACGAAGGAGCGGCAGTCGCAGCCGTAGCAGCAGCCGGCGGAGGCGCAGGGACAGGAGGAACATCACCGGCCATGGTGGACGAGAACGTCGTCTCCTCAGCACCAGGCGACGGGAAGCCAAAGCTCGACGCGAGAGGGCTAGGCGTGGTCGGGAACCGGCTCACCAAGCCTGGAGTCAAGCCAGCAGCATTCGCAGCGGCGGTGATATTACCCGCACCGCTGTCCCTCAAGCCGGGATATCCGCCGACGGAGACTCTCGCCTCGATCTGGATCTCAGGAAGAGTAGGAGGCAGAGAGTCGATGCGGTACCTCGAGGACGTGGCAGAGTGGATAGGCGAGGGAGGGACGGGGAATTCCAGCGTGTCGGGTGCGACGAGGCTCTCGCCTGAAGCACGGCGGTCATCCGTCAGCTCGAGGTTGCGGCGATCAATGGCGTACTGCCCTCCAGGGCTGGGAGGAGCAGAGGACGGGTCGGCGAAAGGCGATGATTCCAAAGGCTTGGGAGGCAAAGGAGGCAGCTCGCGCTCAATAGCAGGCGTAGGAAGACCTTGAGGGACTTCAGTGTTCAGTTTCCTGGAAATCTCAACATATTGGGCAGCCTGGAAGGGGGACACGCTGGACCTGCTGAGATCAACGTAATCGTTGGCCGGTGCGCTTTCTCTCCTGAGTTCATCGACAGATCCCGCTTGCTGGTGTTGCTGTCCTTCCTGAGAGTGAGTAGATCCAGAACCGGAGGAACCAGAACGCGTCAAAACAGGGTAAGAAACAGGCTGAGGCATGCCAGGTCCTTGCTGGTCATATTGGCCACCAGGAAGAGGGTAATGCTCGGAAACGGGAGTCCCAACAGGTGAGAAGGGGGATTGTCCGTAAGGAGCCGCGGGGTTAAACATCGGGTGAGCCGACGTGGCCGAAATCGGGGAGGGAGCGGCATTGTTCATGTTCATCACCTGTCCTGGAGCATAAGAGGGCTGCGGCTGGTAAGACGCCCCGTAACCAGCGTGGTTGTCAACTGGTCCGGCAGAGTACTGCCCTTCATGGTTATAGGCCGGGCCTGGATGGCCGTACTGTGTACCAAAGGTAGGTGCGGGGGAAGCAAGGTGCCTCTCGATCATGGTGGGTGGACGGGGGTTGAATCCACGCGCGATGGTGTCGTCGTGCGTGGGTGGATCGTCGATAGGCATAGCTGAGCGACGGAAGTCGCCCGCGTCGAATTCGACTTCCTGGGTCTTACGAGATCGCCGCTGGAAGGCAAAATTGAGTTGGACATGTGGCAGGAATTTATGTAAAACTTACAATGAAGAATGTAATTGCCACAACGATAGCCGCAATACCTACGACGGCAGCAGCGATTCCACCGACGACCACGCCTGCACTCGTTCCACCAGTGGTAGAAGGAGGAGGGGAAGAAACAGCCGCAGCAATAGCACTGTTCGACGTGGTCAACGGATGAGAAACAGTGACCACAGTCGTCTGGGCTGGCGCAGTGGTAATCAAGCGCGTAGAAGTGGTAGTCGGGGTGCTCGACGTGGTAGGAGTCGACGAGGTTGTAGGGGTTGAGCTGGAGGTCGGGCTGGACGTGCTCGAATTCAAGGTTATTGACAAAGTTGTCTGAAACGAGAAAGAAGAAGTCGACGAAGGCGGCACTACAACCGTACGGGTGGAATGACCGAATATATCGGGAGGCACTATGAATTTTGACGATTAGTACATCATTCAAGAGAGAAATTTGGGGAGCAACGCTTGAGTGTAAGGGGGATATAAACTTACAGATCCCAGTGATACTGTCGCCACCGCCAAAGATACCTCCGTCGTCAGCTGTAGTGGAAGGTACAGAGGGTGCAGGATTGCCGAACCCTGGAGGATGACCATCGGGGAACGGGTCAAATGCCAGCTGAGGATTCGGATGACGACGGTGAGCAGCAGCAGCCCGACGATGATAAAGGTTCCTCTGAGCAGCCATATCTACGTTTTTTCGCGTTTTGTGCACTGAAGCCTAAAATTGACGATGTAAACTTGTAATTTTGCAGTCTTGAGTCTTGAAAGACCTGAGAAAGGGTCGCGTTGTCGTGTTTAGGGAACGAAAAAAGGTAAGATAAAAGGAGAGGGAAATAAAATGAACGTGAATGGCCCCAAGAGGGTGTTGAGGATGAGAGAGTCGACAACGGCGACGACGACGACAAGGGAGAGGGCAAAGAGGTGGGACGGAAAAGGGACAATGTCACACAGTGACGGCTGTTGCCATGATCACGACCCTGGCAGCCATGTGCGCGCCATCAAAACTCACGCTCAACCTATTGGTCCCCATAAAATTAACTGGTGCTCCTTGAGCTCATCGTCGAACCTCTTGGAATCTCGAAAATTTTCTCTGGCCACGCTGAATAACGGGGACTTCTTTGCAAAACTACTGAACGCGCCTCGATTGTGACTTGAGGATCAAAATTCTTTTGCCTGATTGATCCTCTCAGAGCTCGTCAGAAACGGATCTACCGCTCAAACGTCGGCAGCGACTTGTCCATCACCAGCTTGACTTGACAAGGCCTTTGAACCCCAATATTTTGAAGCGCTATGTATATTCGACGCTTTGTGCTGAGTCCTGAGAGTCGAGCTTTGCCTTCTAAGCCTCCACGAAAACTGAATTGCTAGCGTTGTAGAGGCTCCTTCGAATTCATTCCAGTATAACATTGCTAGTACATCCCCGAGCCAACGATTTCCATGGCCAGGCAAATTAATCACACCTTGGCGTCTTTTGTACCCATTGTCCCATAAACGTGTGTACCTTGGACCAAGCACTCAGGTCCAGCTGCCGCAGGAGGACAAAGCCTGCCAGAAGGAAGAAATTTCTGAGGTACCCTGGAACATATCAAAGAAAGGCGGACAGACAAGGAATCCGTACTTCGAGGGTCCGTAATTCTCACATCCTCCACGAGGCCGACATCGGAAGCCTCTTCGTCTGCATTCTCTAGCAGACACGGATAACATCCTAAACCGCAAGTTCTCTATTTATCGTTATTAGGATTCAGCTAGCCAACAGAATTCTTTGCCCTCGGGCTGGAAGAAACATCAGTCATGAAATTCAGGATTGGCTGTGTTAGATGCCTATTTCCACCCAGACCAACAATAGTCCTGTCCTGTCCATAAGACACCATCTGAGAAGGACGAAACCAGGAACAAGTTTAACTGAGTCCTGTCAGCTCAATTTTAGATGAGAAACCCGCCGGCACAAACCCATGCACACCGTTCAGTATCTAAATCCATTGCTACCGTTTCTGGTGCAGCCACTGCTCTAACACTATGAGAATTGAGAGTGCACGCCAGGACTTAGAATCAGGCCAAATACAATTCTGATTTTCCGCATGGCAAAGAAGGAACGTTGTGGGTAATAGTCCAATGAATGGCGAAGACATGACGTGTGATCTAAGCAGCTCAGCTCTCGCCGCGTCCAAGCTTATCCAAAGACCTAACGCCCTGCTCGAACCACTCCTCTCTCGAAATCCAGAAGTCTTCGCGGTTCTTCATGATATCAGCCAATACAGCGCCTCCGAGGAAGACCATGTGTTTCCGGCGGGGTGGATCTTCGATTTTGATCTTGAATTTCTGTAAAGGAGTGCACAGTGTTTAGTAGATGATATTGGGGGGGAAAAAAGGTAACGACGTACGTTCAGCCGCGTGGGGTCGCCGTTTAGCAGGCGGACCAGGTGAAGTTGTTTGAGTTCCTTCTCGAGCCGACTAGGAAGGCCGGGGTACATGCTAGAACCTCCTGATAGGACGATGTGTTTGTACAGGTCGGTGCGGATATCGACTGCAGCTGCCTGAATGGTCTGGAAAAGCATTTCTAGAAACCGAGTACATGTTGATAAGGTACCGAAAGGGAGGCGAATACGATGAGCGTACCTGCAACACCTGGCTGTTCAACGTCCACTAGATGTGGCTGGAACATGCATTCCGGAGCTTCGTAGCGTTCAGAGCCAACTTTGATCACCCGTCCATCTGGAAGCTTTCAAGACGCGTCAGATGAAGCGACCTTTCTCCATAAAGGACAACACTCACCGTGTAGCTCTCGACAAGAACGGTCGTCTCCTCAGCAAGCTTCTTATCGAGCTCAAGGTCGTAACTAGACAGAGAAGATAAGCTTTAGTCAGCCGATCGAAGACCCGACAGAAGTCAAAAGTCATACCTGACATAACATAATTTCTCCTTGATCTCCCGCACCGTCTCAAAGTCAGCTGTCCGGTTGAACGCATACCCTCTCATCAGGAGCAGCTTGATCAGATATCTCGTCACATCTCGACCAGCGATATCCAGTCGACGAGTCAGGTGGGGCATCGCGAATCCGTCGTACACCGGAACAATGTGTGTCACTCCATCTCCCGAATCCACCACCACGCCTGTCGTCAAACCTGCAAGCGATGGCACCAACAATAAATCAGCATCAGCCTAAATTGCTCTAATTGCCAAGAACGAGAAACAAAAGGGAAAGGGTCGCGCTGGCTCCGTCCCATGACAAGGATCGACAATGTCAACGTACCCTGAGCGTATAGCGTTAACACGGCCTGGATCGCGACATACACGCCCTGGAACCCATACTCCTCGAACATCACCTGGCACATCCGCTGTCTGTTCACTTTTGGGTTCATCGGCGGTTCAGTTAGGAGCACTTTCTTCCCTTGTGGGTTGATCTTGAGCTTCTCATCGAAAGTGTAATCCCACAAGTGCTTCATGTCTTCCCAGTTCTTCACGATACCATGCTCCATCGGTTGCGTGACTTGCAGATAGTTTCGATTTTCTGCCGCTTCGTCGCCAACCATGATATCCTTGATGATTGCTGACCCCACTCGCTCCTCGGCGCGAAGTATAGGACGGCCGACGATCGATGGGAAGACTGTCAATTCGACACACTTCAGACGTCTACATTTCCGCTGCCGGCATACGATGCATGCATACCATGTTCTGGAAAGTTAGATCCAGCATATCCTACTTTCACGAACTTTAGAAATGAGGCATCAGATCAGACTGTGTTGAAATTAAATTGCACTAAAGACGTACTCCAGTACCGTTATCTACCACCAATGGCAGTTCTGTGTCCATTCTACAGGGCTTGCCGAGATATATGGTCTATAAGGATCGCCAAAGAGTTCAAAGGGCAGTCACAGTCGCAAGCTCGCAGCACCAACGCAGCACTCCCCTGAAATCGTGTTTGTCCAAATTTGGTCTTGCCGCTTTCGGAGTTCAATTTCTGTCCACGTGATGCGACGCGCCTTTGTGACCAGGCGCTTTCCGAAAGCGCGCAAGTCGGCTGGCGCACTTTGACTAGCTCGCTCCTGACATAGGTAGACAGATGTTCTTGCATTTATTGAGTATCTTCGGTAGGATAAATGGCGGGTAAATAATCCACCCGAAACAATTCTTTCTATTCGCTTCCTGCTTTTAAAAATTCATGCTAAGTTGCCATTTGTGGTTGTGCGTAGATCAGGCGGACATGCCGCATTTGAAAGAGGGAAACAATGTGATTAGCGGAATGCAGGAGGACGGACTGTCAAAAATAGTGGCAGCAAAGCATATTCGACAGGTTGAGGCATGTGCTCAAATTACTGGCCTGGCATGAGCGAGATGACGCAAGTTCGGTCTCTGAATGCAGTTTGAACGCTTTGAGGGCTTATCTGTAGCTCTAACGTCTAGAGTTGCTAAATGTATAGGTAAGGTCAATACTTTGGACCTGAACTCCTCAAGACAACTCGTGGTTACATTTAGAAGACAATTTATACGGCACTACATTGCTGAACTAAGTGTACGCAAAAGTCCTACTCCAAACCGACTATAATTATCGATCAAAATAGACCTCAGTGGTAAGTTCGAAGACAAAGATAGAAAGATGCGTCAGTTGAAAGTTATCCTATATATTACAAGATGAAATTTGACTCTGAAAACCAAGCGGTGCTTATGAAAATAAAAATGCCCGAAGTCTAGATGTACATACATACTATTGGAATCAAGAAATGGTGCAAGGGAATCACAATGTTCATAGGTCATATAACCTCAAGAATCCCGGCGGAGGTCGTTCATTCGGCGGTTGGAG
Source organism: Gymnopilus dilepis (assembly GCA_002938385.1). NCBI lineage: Eukaryota > Fungi > Basidiomycota > Agaricomycetes > Agaricales > Galerinaceae > Gymnopilus > Gymnopilus dilepis. The sequence goes on from NHYE01005603.1 coordinate 6,724, forward strand.
AAACGAAAGCATGGAAATGCCGTCCACGGTGCACAGGAACGAAGTATTCACGAAAACTGATATTCTCAATTCTGCACAGGCAAAAGACGTCATAGGACTGAGTGATACGCACACAGACTGACATGAAGGGAAGACGTACGAGGCGTTGTCGGGGGTCAGGTCCAATTTCCTAAAGACAGTGCCTATAATAAGATACAGCTCGCACCATGCGAGGCTGCCTTTTGCTCAGGAAGGCCGACATAACCTTAGAATAAATTGACGCACTTGATCCCAAGACAGCTCCTCGGTCCTTTTGAAAAAGAAACCAGATATTTTTCAAGTTCGAAAGAGTCATCCTTCAGCCACCTTTCAGGTTCGAATGACATCGGCTGGGGAAAGATATTTGGATTTTTATGGAGAATCGTTGCCCCCATTGAGACGACCGTCTGTCAAAGTAAGGGATTTGTATCAGCACAGCACCGAGCACTGGAAGCAGGTTTAGAAACTTACGCCGGCGGGAACGATAACCCCCGCTATCTCGGCATCTGACGGACCGACAATGCGGGGAAGAGGCGATACGACACCATGAGCCAATCTGAGCGATTCTTTAATAACGGCTGTCTATCGGAAATTAAGCACGCGTGGTATATACTGTGGAAGTGGAGAGGTCACTTACGAGATATGGCAGTTTCTCCAGCGTCTCGTAACTCGCTGGCGTGTCCTTGTCAGGCCACGCTTCTTTGAGGACTTGGAAGAGCTTGCAATGGACGTCCTTATTGTTGAGGATGTGGTAAGTGGCGACAGTGCAGGTGTTTCCGACGGTGTCACTGCCTGCGAAGCGCAGGTAAAGGCCTTCATCGAGGAGCCAGTCGCGATGAATCGGGGGCAAACGAGGATTATCGGGCTGGGGTGTCAGGAAATGGTGGTAGATGGTCTCGTGGTCGGCGTTTTGCAATGATGAGGGGTCTTTCAGAATCTGGTCGATTTGTGATCCCATTTGCTTGCGCTGCTCCAGGATGCCTTTGGTACTCGGCTTCAGGACCGAAGCAAAGCACTCGGGGACGCCGAGAAGCAAAGTCTTGATCAAGGGGAAATGTTTGAAGACCCAAATCATGGGAAGAGTCTGGTCGATGGCTTCGAGAATACCATTTTGGAAATTGTCCGAGTTCAGAGCGTTCGAAGACGTCGCGAAACAGTAAGCGGTGATGACCTCCAGGCTCAGCGCGCGGAAAGCGAGGTCCAAATTGGCGGACTTCTTCATGAAATGATATTCCTGGAGACGGGACACGAGCACGTCAATCTATGAAAAGAATTAGATTTGGAGCAGAGTCAAACAAAGTTCGTAAGCGGCACTTACCTTGCCCTGGACCGTCTTCTCCAGTTTGAGGATAGCGCGCCTTGAAAAGAACGGACCGATCAGATTTCGTCGTTGCATGACTTCATGGTGGTCGGACATAGCGAAGACTGAGCGGTCAGTCGCGAAGCAGTTATACATCTCTTGTTGCTTCGTATGCCGAGTGCCCATGCCATAGATATCGTTATAGGCATTTGGGTCGCTGAAGTGAAGCTACGAAAGACCTTAGGCGCCGATTGATTTAAGCTCAAGGAGAGAAACGAACCTCGTTTGGACCGACTCTGACAATGGTCCCTACAACGGAGTAAATTCCAGAAGTAAGATACATTGATAAGGGGACTATACCATATCGTGCGTGAAGATATTCCAGGTGCTCAGCCCATCCACCGTCTTTGATAATATCGTAGTAAGCCTTGTAGAACGGAGTCAAAGCCGCGAGAGAAGGGCCAGGATATTTTGACAGTGGGTGATGATAAAGCCTTTTATTCGCATTCAAAAGCACAGCAACGGAGAGGCAAAGAGCAGCCACAATCCCGAGCGCATACTGGGGAATCATGATGAGGAGCAGTCCAGACACGAAAGCGAAAATGGGACTCTGATTCAAAGCTCTCCTCCTTTTGTATGGCTCAGTTGTCGACCCCGGAATTTACAGAACTTTATTCTGAATGAGCGACATGGTCTAGGTTCAGCCCGCACACAAGACGATAGCCGTGCAAGGAAAGTGGAAAAATTTAGCGAAGACATATTAGGCGACGGATGGGCATCGTAGACAGCTGTAAGTAGCATGGCATGCAAGCCTGTCACAAGAGACATTGCAAAAGGCGGTATAAATCAAAAAGATCATTTCGAGGTACATTTTTTTCGCCAAACCGGCAGGGGGTATCGCAGAAACGGTTTGCACCTACCTTACTTGGTCTCCTTCGGCCCTTTGGGAGGAGGAGCGCACACATACGCGTTACGCCGTGACGTCGTTTATGGGCGGGCTTCACCGCCTGAACTTGCCATGCTTGTCATTTAATTCAAGTGGCCGACGACAGGTTGAGACATAGCCAAGCCTCCGGCTCCGCCATCCAAGGAGAATGCTGTTGGCCGGTGTGCGCACTACACCAACGATAAACAGGCCATAATAGACAAAGCCGCGATTTGCCCCTTGTTCAGGGACGGCCATACGGATATCGTCATGACGTACCTCCGAGGAAATATTGTGACCTACAAGCGAAAGAATTCTAGTCCCTCTGTCCAAAAATTTCAGAAATTTGACGTTTATTCGACAACAGACATTGATTGGCTTCATGTTCGCTATCGCAACCGCAGGGTGGGGTTGGCGCGTTTAGCGCCGGAAACCTTCCTTCAATGCGACCGCAGCAGGATGCCGTGCAGGTGATCGTTAGTGGCGGCGATGAAGAGAACATCCATGAGTGCCAATTTATCTTGAAGGGCATGGAATTATTGCAAAATCCGCCTTCCTTAGCAAGCAAGGTCAGCCGGAATCTTCAGCGCAATTCCTCAATTCCTTTTGTAAGCGGTTATCTGGCCGCCATCACCAGTTATAAAGTATATGCGATGTTCATGTGAGCCTTCGCCCTCGCCGCTGACTTTGAATACTGTCCTCCAACGTTGAACTCAGGGCCGGAAGAGAGCGACGGGTAACCTGCAACAATAGTCCTGATCAGTGGCATTTCGTGTCTAGATCTCTTGGACATGCCTAGTTGCTGAAATGTGTAAGGCACTTCCGCTCGCTAGGGTCGGTATCGGCGGCCCTCTGTGGAAATGGACTCCGGGAGATTAAACACAAGCCTCTTCCGTTGTTGGGACTCTCACTCGCCAGCCAACCTGCATGTACCTTTGCGATCCTTGGGTCGGACCTTCCGTATAGAGAGAGTCTCTTTGTTTTTTTTGAACAGACACCGCTAGTGGAAATTATCGATAGCACGAAGTACAGCTGGAATCTTGTTTGGTATGCGTGTCCTGACAGTATTCTTTCCACTGACCAAGATACAGCCATCATTTCGGAGGCTAGTCGTTGCATGAAAAAATCATGATGGCGATCAAGATCGGACAACCCTCGTGAATAGCCCTAAAGAGTTAGACTCAGAGATTGTAACAAGTTTGCGAGTGCCATGAATAGCGCCTTCACGGTATGCGGGTCGCAAACCATGTGTACTGGTCCCCAATGTCGTCAAGAAGCGAAGAGTAGAGGCATCTCGAGACGGAAACATCTGGAGTCCCGCGCAGGTGACGATCCGACCAGATTGATATCAGGCTTCAATTCAAAGCTTCCTGGAGGTGCAAGGAGGACGACAGCACTTTGCAAATGGACATGTTCTTGGTTTCATTCCGCAAAGACCCATAGAGAACGAAAAGACAGGCCCTGCTGTGGGCGCAACACTTAATAATGTACGACCTATCGCAAACGATCGCGATCATTTGCCAGCCGGGTACCCCATTCCGTTGCAGAATGGGATTTCTTGCCTAAGCTGTTTTTAGATGGTCAATATATATATCCCAAAAGCGCGCAAGGAATAACGTAAAGTTACGTACAGTTGGACAGTGAGCATATATTGGCGAGTCCTGCTCTTACTAGATTATCACGATTCACGACACGGAAGCAAATTAGAAGTTCGGCCGGGATAGGTCCTATTCAGGGTCTGTACTTGATGTACAGCTAAGAGGCAATTGCGCGGGAGATTGGTATAGCCGAGGAGACGCCTCAGGACGGAGAGGAATAAGAGTGGACTTGCTGAAAGTAAGCTTGTGCTGTGGATGAACGAGAAAGGCCAGAAGTAGGACTTCATTTGAAAGATAACAGAAATATCCAAGATGGCCATTGGCTGGGTGGTACAGTCATCTGATTTTGTGAGCAACGCAGCCAAACTGTGTATTTCGGGTGTGGACGAAGAGAGCTATTCAAGGCTGGGCGTCCCGAAATTATCGCGCAAAGGGGTGTCAAAGTTTGACGCTCACGGAATATGTGTGCTGTAGTGCTCAATTTCAAAACGTCTAGAGATGGATGGCATCTTCGTTGGCTTGTCGCGATAAAGATAAGACTGTCCTTGGGCACGGAACTTGAAACGGTATCAGGGTCTGCGAATATAACAAGGAAGTAATCGGGATAAACTCTATAGAGGAAGTTACCTGGCCGCAAAACAACACAGGCAGTCTCGACGTCCATAAGTCCGTATATTCCCTGCATACGGGTCTTGTGAATTTCCGTTATCACCAGGAACAGGAGCAGAAGATAATCACAAGAAGCAGGAGTACCATTGGAAGGAGGTATCGTCATAAGGTGATAAATCTGCATTGCAGAAAATATGATATTGTGGAGTTTATGACTGTAGAAATTGCTGACATCAAGAATGATTACGAGTCAGTCCCCGTGTGTGCTAATTTTTTTTATGAGATCCAAATGGTGGGCCGGAGGAGCGCAGTTAAGAGAGTCAAGGTACGTACAGCTTGGCAGCTCACGAGCCCGAGAACGTTTTGCTGCCGTTTAAGGAGCTTGCTTGACCACGTTGCAAGAAACAAAAAGTTAGATCAAGGTCATGGGTCTCCGAAGTAGTGGGTCGAGGAGCAGGAAGAAGCCATAGCAGTCATAAAAGAGATCGTTTCAAGAGAATCCCATTAGGCTCTGCAGGTTCGTTAATGACACCCAGGTTCGAAAGTGTCTTCGGTACCCCCGAGTTGCCCACAGCTGCCAATTCATAAGTAGGCCGGCGGGGAGAGAATATTCAACTTGAAGAGCAAGGAGAAAAATCGAAAAGGAGCAAGAAAACCAGAAGTGTTGGCCGTGTCAATGATTCAATGCTCGGCCGAGCAAAGGCGAGTCCTTGTCCAGACAACAAAGTAGACGACAAAGCGCGCTTTCGGAGCAGCGTGATGAAATTAGTTCTGCTGACGTAAGACAATGGACCACGTGTGCCGACAGGGCGCGTTGGCAGGTTCTCTTCTCTCCTCTCGCCGTTGCTCTGTGCAGCTGCTGTCCCGCTGTCCCTCTTTTTCCTTTTCTTTTCGCCATTTGGGTGCCCAACTCCTTTAATTCACGAAACTTACGACATTGTCGCCGATTTGAAGCGTCAACTGAACCCACCAAGCCCGGATTACACATGCTATGGCACAAGCATTGTTCGATGAGCATCCACTAGAGGAATACCTACGTGGTGAGCTATTTGCAAGATTTGAACGGCGAAAATAAACTGAATCCGGGGGTTCTTTGCTGGTATCTAGATGCGGGCGAATCGCCGTTGACGATACCGGGGATTTGCACCCAGGTGGAACGCGAAATTGATCCTTACTTCGACATCTACTACGAGGAGACGCCAGAGGAGGTTGAGGTTGAATGGCGTCCACAATTGCTCATAGAACTCGTTGAGGTAAGCTTTGAGCGACCTTTCCACTACCTATGTCCTTTGGTATCCCTTTGACATAGTTTGACACCCATCAAATTTCTGTTTATTTTTCGTCCTCTGTTGGAGTTACCCCAGTCTCTAAAAATATCGCTGACGATGGTGGCTTCTGTCTAGATTCTTCAAGCCTTTCTGTCAACTCATTCCACCCCCGCGTCAAGTTCTTTTGTCGAGAAATTCAAGTACAATGTCATCTCGTCCTCCTTACTCGCGCCCTCTCTTCCAACCTCACATTCTGGTCGCTCTTTACGGACGTTATCGATTCCTGGAAAGTTGAATCATAGTAGAACATCTAGTTTGGATCTCAGTTCTACGGTACCTGCGTCTGCTTTTTCCTCAGATCCTTCATATGGCCCAATATCTTTTTCGATTGCCTCACTTGCGGTGTTCTTTTCGATTGGATACCCTTTCTTTTCTATGTTATCGTTATTTGCTACCCTTTTCCTACTGTACCACTTCTTTTACATGACAGAAACGTCCAAGCACGACATGACATCTGTAAGTCCCTGTTTTCACCTCTAAGCCACCGTTCCTGAAATTATTACTTTTCTTCTAGTCTTTTAACGCCCTTGATGACCTCATAGCTGCCAATGAAATGTGGGAATCTGTCGTCCAGGATGCAGTCACCTTCCTGGATAGCGAGGAACGAAGGTAAACATATGCCAAGATGCTTCTTTACCGAGCTAATAATTGATTTGTGGCGTTAACTTCACAGTTCTTCGGGTTCATCTTCACCCTCGCCAATCCGAGTCGCGTTGCATTCCTGTCTGCAGACGACCCACACACAATGCGATAACATTCGCCAGCTGTTTGCTGCCTTGACATCGCCGTCGAACCTGTCTCAACTTTCCGAAATGTACGCTCCTCCATCGCCGATGGCACTCGGTTTTAGCCCAGAAATGATATCTCGACCCTTCTCGTTTCCTTCTCCGCGGCTTCCGTCATCGCAGCTCCCCAGGCCGACCACGCCTGAGAACAAAAGGTCTACTTGGAATGGGTCTTACGCTAGCCTTGCAGGTGCCGGTAGTCCGCCATCCACTCTTTTCAGAAGGCGCGATGAAAAGAAGGCAAACCACAGAATGCACCTGTCCGACGTGTTTCGGCTGGCTCCTACGAGTGCACCAGTAACCCCTCTTCCCCTCAGTCCTGGCACTCCACTTCCTGAAGTTCCAGAAAATTCAATATCCTTGTCGGAGGGTTTGCCTTCAAGTAGCACATCGCCTATCCCTTCTCACTTTGGTGCTGCCGCCCTGGATCTGCAGCGAAGGCGAAAAACAGGTGGATTGGAAGTATTCCGTGCACCTTCTCCCAGTTACTTTACCCAGGACATGCGAGCCCCTCGCAGTGCGCGTAACAGTGCATTTGCTTCCACAATTTCCTCCTCCTCGAAATTCACCAGTCCTCAACCATCGAGGCATCCGTTGTCTTACGCTGCTTTGACAAGCTCTCTTCAAGGAGCATTGGCCGCCAAGCGATATACATGTTCGCACCTTCTGGCCCTTCGGTTCACAGATGATGAGGACGATGGTTATTGGGAAGACGTCAGGAGTGTGATTGGCCTTTTGACCAGCACGCTGACCGACAGCTTCTCGAGACTTGCAGAAGCTCTCGATGAAGCTGAACAAGAGAAACTACGAGCGCAGAATCCAACGCCAGATATCGATCTTTCTCGCAGTCCCGAGAGAGACTGTGTTCCAGGCATTTCAGATTCGGAGAGCCAGGGGACGAGACGGAGGAGTAGCAGCAAGGTATCTTTTGCCCCTGTGCCCAGTCAATTTTCTCGCTTTGCCGCACATGTTGCCGCCATCAGTTCTGCACTGGAGGATGCTCGAGATGACCTTGAGCAGTGCGTTGCTGCCTTGAGATCCGAGACTCCATACACCACTCCATCATCCGCCTCTAGGAAACTGCGCCATTCAAGATCGTTCTCAAAGCCTGGCGGACCTGGCGCAGACGAGGAACCAGAGGCGGAGGAGCCTAGGGCTGTACAAGCTTATGAGCGACTCCGTCGTGAGCTTGGCTTGGCTTTACGTGAATGCGAACGTGGACGAGAACGACTGCTGGAGCTCGTGCACCCTCCCCCTATTCCCAGCGATGACGACGAGGATTTCGACGATCTTCCTAGTCTGGGACATGATGGCAGCGACGACTCCGACAAACCAGATCCAGTATATCCATCGGAGGACGAAGGTGAATTCTCTCCCAATGTTGGCCCCCGTTCTCAGCCATCAGTTGTCAACACGGATGCAGTCGAGGGTGCACCCATCGACGATGCCACGTCACACCTCCTATTGACGACATCATCCTTACACCTGCCCATGCCTGGTGTGGACGAGGTATTCGAAGCTGAGACAGGTCCAAAAACGTCATTCACGAGGGAGAGATCGAAGCTCTCCAGAGAGGAGCGTATTAAGCTTGCCAAAGCGAGGAGAGAAAGTGGCAAGGGCCTCGCCATTGGAGGTACTGGCACTGGCGAAGATGACGGGTCTGTGCAGAGGGGTGTTGAGAAATGGGGTCCTGGTGGGGATGTTGTCCAGGAGCTCAAGGATGTCATATGGAAGGTCAGCGAGAGGAAGCGGATGTTGGCAGAATCCACGACCCCGCCTCAACCACAGCTCGCCCAGTTGGATTCACAACCACGGTCAGTGGACATCAAGAATTCTCCTCCGACCTCTTTGCCAACTATACTGGAAAGTTCATAATTGGCGGCCATCTCTCGTCCTCTGTCTCGGTAAAAGAACCGGTGGAGGTTCAGTATTATGTCAGGGTGGCGGTAAGGATTTCTGAGCCTTCTCCGAATCCCTGGTATCTGCAGCAAGAGGACTGTCCTCTTCTTCGATTTCTCTGAATTATTACTACTGTTAATGTGTGTATATACGCTCTCCCCTCCTTTTTTCTAGATGTGTCTTTCATCTTCGCCTCCTACTGAGGTCGTCCATCTACTCCTGTCTCTACTCGTCCCGAAACATCATATGTTTAAGATATCTTTTAGTACCTATACCATAATACCTTTTCTACCTTGCACAATACGTAGAGATTCGCAATTCTACTTCAATCATACTGTCGAGCGCGTATACATCCGGCCAAACCAAGAAGCCCTGAACATTTTTGGCACTTCTTCGTAACACACGTAAGATATACTAGGGGCTTGTATGCATTCTATTCCGTTTCGACAAGCTAGATTTCTTACAAGACAGCGCCCAAGATAGGCTACGAGGCAGGGAAACCATGATGAATCAAGGATGCTTTTATGAGGTCTCTGCCATTCTTCTCGTCCGTTATCTCGAGGTGCATGTCCCTCCTGAAAGCCGGGTCCACCAATTGGGATAGGACATATGCATCCACATATGTTTCATCGTGCGAGAGGAAATATAGATGAAGTTTGACAGTGACTCGAGGCGCTGGAGTGGGATCCTCAATGCTGCTCTCTAGTTGTTGAGAGCGATTTCGAATTGACTTGAGTGCTTCGAGGAATGAAACCCAAGAGAATCCTGGGCGACCGAACATCCTGAACTCCAGAAGATGTGGAAGGAAAGTGCTTCTCCCTGGTATGTCAACAAATCTTTGGAGGAACCGATCTGTCAGCCAGGTTACCTTCACGATTTCATGAGTATGGCTTTCGAAGAGCGAGAGGCGCTTGAGCGTTGGCATATGTTCCAGGATTCGAATGAGGTCCGAATCCGTAACCTTGTTGGGAAAGAAATCCCTGAATTCAAAAGCCTGAATACTTGACCCTGTACATAGGGCGATGAATTCGTCAGTGACGAGGCTTAAACGGAGGGACATGGCCAGATGAGTGAGAGAAGGCAAAAGGAGGAAGCTGTAAAAACCACCCAGAACCTCGCTTTTGAACTCTATTTGAAGATCTTTTAGACATCGATGCAAGAGGGGTGACTCTGGCAGATCAAAGCCTGTGAGGCCAGGAAAGACCTTGGTCAATTTACAGATCTCGAGTTGTTCGGCACGGCGAAGCAATTCAAAGATCTCGTCCTTGGAGATCATTTCCATTTGAAAAGTGGTTATATGATTCCATTGCATAGAAATACTCTTCAAGAACGGCCCTCTGAGTCGCAATTGCTCCAAGGAAGGCGTATCTGGGATACAAAATAGATCTGATTCGGTTGCTAGACCGTCGAGTGTGATACTTTTGAGCAAAGGCGCAGAGGACACGCCACCAATGATTGAGGAATAAAGATGTGCTGAGGCGGACACTGTCAAACTTTTCCATCGATGGGCTTGAGCTTTCGTAGCATTGAGCAATCCCTGGGCAAATTGTTGATGAGCAGTTGAAATTAAAGAGGTCTTGTCGTAGACAACCAGATGAAGGGGTCTGGTGCCAGAACGAAGTAGCCATTGCTGCATCAATTCTCCGTGCCCAGTAGGATCCATACCCTCACGCAAAAGAACCTTCAGTGATGTCCACAATCCGGGTGCGGCCAATGCGACTTGGCGCCATCTTCGGCAAACTGCCGAGATTAACAAGGGAGTAGCAAAGCCATCCGCCGAGTAGTCAAATGATTGAGGAATGGGTGAATGTTGTGGAGTATCTATGCATAACTCGAAAACCCGCAAGATGATCTCGACAGGGACGCCATACCTGGAGAATGGGTCGTGCAATTGGTTGACCTTCTCCTTCACAGGAAACCTCTTGCGCTTGAGCTGCCGTAAGGTATCGTACGCATCACGTATCTGTGCCTCTAAATTCTCAAGTTCGCGACAGCCTTCGCACTGCGAGTTTCCAAGCATCGTTGAGCACTGCGACGGGTCGAAATCCGACGCGTCTGTAGTATTGCAGAAATTGCAAGTCATAATATGTTTAGGGGTATTTCGGTTGGATCTTTTTTGGTCGCTCAGGCAATGTTAGGTCCTCCTTTATTGAAGATGGCTAAAGAGGTTTAATAAAGTTCGAGAGACGAGAGAGAGAGCATCGCCGTCATGTGACAGCCGTCCAGCTTTCGAGACTGGAGTTGATTTTTGGCATTTGCCGTAAGTGCCACTGCCTAGAGCATTCTCTCGGTTGCCGCCATGAGCTTGCCAGAGATGCGAATCATCTCGGCTTCATGGTCAAGTCCTTCATCGTACGTGGGCTGCGCACTACGCTTTCAGAGGGGTGAAGATACTTTACCCTTTGCCATCAAGCCGACAAGACACGCGTACTACATCATGAGTTTCTCCTGGTTCTAAATCTACTCTGCAGACCACTTTAAAATTCCTGCGGTCTACATTCCAGAATGGTCATACACCTCGTTATCAGACACTGGATTCATCAGTCTATCACATCAGGACATGGCGACCGACCCAGTCATAATTGTACCGCTTACCTTTCGCTTCGGATTTTTGAACTGCCTTTTGACGTGCATTTATACAGAGCGGAGCAGGACCTTCTGGCTTGATTCTGGGCCTGACTCTGGCTAAGAATGGCATTCCTGTTCGTATTGTCGACAAAGAGCCAGGTCCCAGGGCTGGAGAGAAGGGTGCAGGCATCACTGTCAGTATGGCATTCTTTCATTCTATTCAACATGTCTGATAGTTTCGTATGTGTTTGTAGCCGAGGTCGCTCGAACTTCATAGACTATTGGGGACTCTGTCGGATATCATGAACCTAGCCAAAGGAATTCCGACCATGAGGGTATATGATCCAGCGGATCCGACTAAAGTCCTGAAAACCCAGATTTTCATACCGACTCTAGAGCCAACTCCTCAGACACCCTACGTACGGTTGCTCCCTTTCATTGGTCTCCACGTTGCTAATATCATTCCACAGATTAATCCAGCTGTTCTGGGTCAGCCATACCAGGAACGCATCTTCGTTTCTCACCTGGAACGACTCGGCGTCCGAGTGGAATACGGGTCCGAACTACGGTCATTCGAGCAATCTGAAGATGCTGTCACCGGGGAAATTGTGCGCCGTATTGAAGGACAAGAAGTCGTTGAGAAATTCAAGGCCCCGTGGCTCGTCGGCGCGGATGGCTCTCACAGCCTTGTTCGCAAAACGCTCGGACTGAATTTCCTAGGAGAGACCCGGGAAGACTTTCAAATTGTCATCGCTGATGTCAAACTCAAGGCCCTGAAGTTGGAAGCAAGTACACATTCCATCAAACGTCAGGTCTCCGATGCTGATAGTATCTGTGCAGTTCTGGGAGTTGTGGGGAGACCGTACAACTAAGACGTGATCACCGTTTCTTTTCTCGAGTTACCATTTTTAGCTGAACGCCATAACGCAGAGCACACCTCCGTCCTTCTGGCCAGGACGATGGGATTGCCCAGCTCATGATAGCTGGTCCCCAAGTCGATCTAGCCAAAGTCTCGTCCAGCCCTGAAAACGTCATCGCAAGTTTTTACGAAATCACCGGAAGGCACGATATCGTGATTGAGGATGTGGTTTGGCTGTCGCGCTACAGGTAATGGTTCTCGTCATGCGATAATATCGCCAGTTCAAAGTGTATTTGTCCAGGCCCAATATCCGCATGGTGAATCAACTTCGCGTCGGTCGCGTCTTCGTAGCCGGAGGTGAGTATTCCAGCAGGCCTCCGGTCTTCCAAGGGCGACGAATCTTAAAGACAATTTCCAGATGCCGCGCATTGCCACAGTCCTACAGGCGGTCAGGTAAGTCTATCTAGCTTCGTTTGCTAGATTTTCAGTCTAACGGATCCTTGCCTACCTTTGCATAGGGCATGAATTCTAGTATCCAAGATGCTGTAGGCATGATATCCTCTTCTGTACAGAGTCGATTGTAACGAGTTATATGCCAGGTCAATCTAGCTTGGAAGCTGTCGCTTGTCTACAAAGGCTTTGCTCCCGCCACACTCCTCGATACATATGCAGAAGAACGTTTGCCCATCATCGCAGAAATGCTAGGAAAGACGACCGAACTCTTAAACAAGGTTGCCAAAGACGGCAACATCAAGCGTGGGTCCGAGTTCAACCAGCTTGGAGTCAACTATCGCGGCAGCTCAATCGTGTACGAGGACGACGTGGAGGTCAATACCTCTAAAGGAGCGGGATATAACGACGACAGCGTGAATGCTGCACGCCCTGGTGATAGGGCTCCAGATGCTCCCGGTCTGGTCGACGTTTCCGACAAGAGCAAGGCTATTTGCATCTACGACCTTTACGCTCCAAACGCGCATACGGTCCTTGTATTCTCTGCCACTGCAGAGGGTCATTCACCCTTATTCGAAGTCCTCAAGGCGTTGCCGGAGGGAACTGTCAAGACAGCTCTCATCCTTCCAAATGGAGCCGAAGCACCTGTTGATAGCAGCGCAGCTGAACACCAGTTCGACTACATTCTAGTCGATCAGGACGGTTATGCGTATACTAACTATCATGTCGACCATTCCTCCGTGGCTGTCATACGGCCCGACGGAGTAGTTGGTGCACGCGTTCTAGGAGCCCCTGGGCTCAAACAGTACTTTAACCGCATCTTTGCTCACGGGCAGTAGATGTTCCTCTTTAGCATGAAATTCCAACACGATACCCCCACTCTTGATATACTGTAATACCTAACCACATACATACTACGGTAGTTTCAGCTTGTAATTGATGATGTATCATCCATGTCCTTGAAGTTGAAGTGGCCCCTGCAAAATCTTTCCAGGGAGCATGACGAGGGCGGGAAGCCTGGCTTTTGAAACAGCTGCACCACGCCATTCAACATCGCAAGGCCATCCCACGTCCTGGTTCACGACCACGGCAGCAAGTCCAACATCACACACAAATATATAGTAAATAACAACACAAGCATAGTACTGAGAAGGGGAGGAAAATATAAACAGAATACTAAAAGAAAAGATCCCAACGCCTCTATGGGGTAACATGAAAGTGAAGATCAAATGCTCGTGCAGACGAGAGAAAGAAGAGGGTGCAAGGGTCACATCACATAAGTACAGTAATAGTAACAAATGCGCATGAAGTACAAGGCAAGGCAAGGGGATAAAAGGGGTGATGAAAGGGGTGAAGAGGCGTTGGGCGGGTGGTATATTAGTAGACAGACGCTTTGCGTTATAAGAGCGTGGTTTGTGTCCGGGGCAGTTGAAAGGGTAACCGATAGATCTACGAAGAGCCGCTGGTCGCCTGTCGAGGGTATGGCGGAAGGCAGATCATACATAACCAGATTGGGATGGAAGTCGAATGGAGACGGGAACATGAAAGAGGCATGCCAGTGCAGAAAGCGTAAAGGGCATCTCAGATGGGCCTGGTGAAGGAAGTCGAGGGACAGAGGCGGCCGTCCGCGTCTCGACCCAGAAAGCCTCCAGTCGAGTCGAGACTTCCGGGGAGAACGAGGAGAAGACGAGAAAGAAAGAAAAAAGTCGAGATCAAAATCAGACATCAATCAAATCAAATCAACGCTCCTCCCTCCGGCTAACCCCATCTCCCCTCCCTCTCTCACAGAAAATTTGTCAGAAAATTTACATCCCACCATAAGCCGCATCATGGCCACCCCCCACGGCCGAATGGGTCGCATACGGGTGAGGCTGCTGATACGCTCCCTGCTGCTGCTGGATCTCATACGCCCCAGCAGCGGCGCCGTTCCCACCCGCAGCGTACTGCGCGTGCTGGGCAGAGTAATCGTACCCTCCCTCCGGGACGACGTACGCCTGCTGCTGTTGATCATATCCGCCAACAGCGTATCCCTGATGGTCCGAGTAGCCTTGCTGATCGTAGTATCCTTGGTATCCCTGCTGGCCTTGATATTCCCGTTGGGCATCCTGATATCCACCGGCTCCACCAGCGACGTCTTCGTATTTAGCGTAGCTTCCGTAGGCTTCGGGGTTGTACTCGGTCTGCATGACGGGCTGAGAGCTATAGACACCATTCGCGAGGTCACTCGCGTCATCGTCAGAGGCGGGATCGTGCTCATTCTGGACGGGTTGACCGAAGACATATTTGGGACGCTCCTGGAGAGGAGCATGGGAGGCTGCACCGCCAGCTGAGGCGGCGTTGGCTGCAGCCAAAGCCTGCGAAGGCGGGGTGGCAGCACCAATGGCCGCAGACATAGCTTCACCAGTCAAGGAAGGAGCAACGTTGTGCGAGCGCTCCGACATGTCAGGGACAATAGACGGTTCTTTTTCGCGCACAAACGCAGAGCGGTTGAACGTGCCAAAGTCAGATTCGTGCCTCTGCGCATAGCGGCGAGCACGACGGACGCGACGCTGTAAAAATAATTTATAATCAGATGCATATCAAAATTGACAAATTTCTGTCTCCATTCTGATGCACTTACGATGAGGTACATGATGCACAAAGCAACGAGACCGAGGCCCAGGAGGACACCAACAACGATGCCGACAATGGAGCCAGCAGAGATGCCGGTCGCACCGGTGTTGTCGACAGGATCAGCAGTAACGGTGGTACCAGCATTGTTGGCAACATCTGTCGGTTGTATACTGGCAAAGGAACTCGCATCCTGACCTCCGTTGGTCGGAGTGTTGCCCAAGATGGCGTTGTTCGTAGGAACAACAGGCGTGCTCTGTCAGAAAAACAAAGCAAGGCGAGGTTGAAAATCAGCAACCGCATCTCTAGAATCACGGAGACGTTACTTACCGAGTGAGACGTGGAGGAGGCGACGCTCGAAACAGAGGAAGAAGAGGAAACGCTGGAAGAGCTGGTAGAGCTAGCCTTGGAGGAAGTGGTGCTAGGGGCTTCCTTCTTCGTAGTGGGGGGAGGAGTGGAAGAAGGAGGAGGAGGCGTGTTCTTCGAGCTGGAAGTCGGAGGAGGTGGAGGAGGAGTAGAGGAAGTTGAGGGGGTCGATTTCACTAAAATTTGCAACAAAAGCGAATTTCAATTTTAGCAAGAAGTCGCGAATGCAAGGCTACCACATACCCGGAGTACTTGACGTAGTGGGAGGCGGCGAGGGACTCGAGGTACTGGACTGAGTAGGTGTAGGCGAAGGGGCCTGGCCAGGGTTATTTCCATTGCCATTACCATTACCATTATTTTCCAAGCCACCTCCATCCGGGAGACCGTCGCCGCCGAAGGCGGGGGCAGGCTTAGCCTCTGGGCGACGACGAATCATGCGATGAGCAACATCAAGGTGTTGAAAGTTGGTCATAATAGCGTATTTCTTGAATCTGAACACAGTATGCATACACATCAGCTCAACCTGGACCCACAACCCAGCAGGGACGCAAAAATAACACGACATGCCACGCACATATTTAGGTTTTTGTTAGGGATGCAACACTCGAAAGAAAGTGAGGATTTTGGGAAAAGAACGTGGGCGCCGGAGAGGCAGGGAGGGGAAGGAGGATCTGGAGGAGATTCCTTTGCTTTCGAAGGGGTATGAGGGGAGAGAGGGGGCGGAAACAAGGAGGACTGTGGGAACAACATGACCGTTGCCACCCCGACTTGCCACGTGATCCCGCTTTAGTGCCATCAAATGTCACTCATGCGCTTCTCTGATGATTCTGTCCGCCATGGCTGATGCCGAGCGCGTCGTTCCCATCGTCATTCAATCCGCCGTGCAAGAATAAAAATGACTGCAATTATGATACATTTTGGGGTTCCTCTTCTTTCTTCTCTTTCAGCCCTAGCCACTCTAGCCACTCCATCCCCTGCTTGTGGAACATCATCAGCCCCATTACTACCGGCAAATACCATAGACTGTGCTGGAAAAGCGTCCTTGCTTCCTTCTCGCCTCCTTTTCTCCAGAAAGCCCAGGCGGCCCTCGTACAAAGGATATTTGCAGGTAAACTCGATAGTGCGAACCACCATGTCGTGAGCCCGGATAAGGGGAATAATAAGGAGCAGATCGGAATGAGGAGAGCCGTATGTCGGAGTGCAACAAGAGCATTTTTTCGAGGGTTGAAAACGGAAAGCATCTGGTACCCTGCTTGAGCATACGAGCTCCGTACGAGGTGCGAGAGCGGCATGAAGTGGAAGAACTGCCAGCTGAAGAGGAACATGAAGAACGCGAAAGGTGCTAGCGGGTTGTCCAAAGTAGCAGCAGTCAACGGATGTTGTGCTACGTCTTGAAGGAAAGGGGGTAACACAACCGGAAACGCGTCCAACGACCACGTCTCGGGCAGCAGCCTGCCACCAGTCGCTGTCCACCCCATGAGAGGCGGGATACCACCTACAATGGCGCCAACCCAGGTATTCCAGATCGTCCGCCTCTTCATCCACGTATATACACCTGCGTATAGCACGATATTAGCCAGCCCCAGGCACGCCGTAGTGGCGTTCGTCATGGTCCATAGCAGAGCAGGCCCAGCTATACCCGTGACGAGTGCAAATCCCGCCCCATGCAGAGGTGTAATCGCCCTTCTCACGAAAGGGCGCATCCTCGTCCTCGCCATCTGCGCATCGAAAGGCACTTCTTGTAGCTGATTCAGAGTATTTGCAGAGGCAGAGCACAGCACAGTGCCGAGCGCCGTGGCGAGTAACACAGGGATGGTAGTCGGATACGGCGAAAGCGCGACACTCGACATTGAAGTGAGGACGACGAGGATCGTCAGATTCGACTTTGCCAGCTGGTTGTACACCTTGAGGAGCTTCCCCGTCGTGAGCTTCTCTATCGGCTTATACGCCGAGATATCCAGGGGTGTCGAAGATATGGGTATCGGCTGACGCGCAAGTTCGAGCATCCGAGCTCGTGCGTCCAAAGTGAGAGTTGAAGTCTTTCCTTTTCTTGAGTGTAGTAGGGAGGGTGATGACGGGGGCAAGCCGCCATTTGCGGGTGATAGCCATTGGCCGTTGTGGAAGAAGAAAGAGGTGAAGGTGGCGTTGCGTACGGAAGAGTGTAGAGATCTTCTGGGTAATTTAAGGAAGGTGTAGGAAGAGCATCGAGAGGGTCGTATGGAGCAAGACAGGTTTCGGAGCATGATGATGGGCTTGAAATTGTGGAAGAGAGAGATAGCAGGTCTGGTGTTATGCCCGTCCTGTCCTGAAATCTTTCAGAAGATGCCCCGAGCAGGGTCGTTCTCGTCAGAATACAGCGGCACGAGACACAATACCAATGCCGATGATAACAGCGTGAGCTGTAAGCTGCAAGGTAATACAACCCCCGAGCACGTAGGTATTGAGTAAAAGCTGCACGCGATGCTCTGACGAGATGACAGCAGCTTGATCAAAATGAACGCAGACCGGTGTTCAACGTTCAACGTTCGACTGAACACTCGAGGACTGCAAAGAACCTGAAATAAAAATGCCTCATTCAGCTGTCAGAAACAAAAGTAAAATTCACGTCTCGTACCAATCGTCAGGCTTCCAATCTAAGCTGCAACCAAGACTCCGATGAACCAACGTTACGACCTTCAACCTTTGCGAGTTCTTTCGCTCAGGAAGGTGTCTGGACGCGATCAGACGTCGGGGCAGACTGGCGGCGAATGACGGTGGAGGTAAAGGTCACGCTAAAATCCGAACCGACCACAGGCGGGAGTTCTATTTTTATCCCCTCCCGTTTCCTTTCACCACCAGTGACCACCGACTGAGCTGAACATGCTCCTTACCACGAAGTCCTTCAATAACGCGGCCTTAACTAGAGAGAATATGTAAAAAATTGAGTGGTACATCTATCATGAGTTGGGATTACATTTCTACTTATACAGAGTTCTATTTATTTCCAGGTATTTAAATGATGAGTGGGGGTATCGTGCTAGGCTAGAGTCCGAATGTTAAACAAGATCATCTAGAAACCTACTGTCCATGAGCAAAGATGCCATTGAAGTAATGCTTGAGCCCCGGAGCTCCAAGGACGCGGGCACCGACAACGCCATCAGGCCGTACAACTGCAACGCCGACGGACGAATTGTCAATATGATACCCAGCATAGGCATACCCGTCCTGATCAACGAGAACGTGGTCGAATTGCTTCGCAGCGCTCCCATACACAGGCGCCTCGCTTCCCTTCGGAAGAAGGAGAACCGTCTTGACGGACCCCTCTGGCAGGGACTTGACGATCTCGAGCAAGGGCTCGTGGCCTTCAACAGTGTTCGCAAACACAAGAACGGTGTGCACGCTTGGAGCGAGCAGGTCGTAAACGGCAACACTAGGCTTGCTCTTTTCCACCGCGTCCACCAAACCAGGAGCGTCCGGAGCCCTATCACCCGGACGAGCAGCCGTCACACTGTCATCATTATACCCCGCGCCTCTGGTCGTATGAACTTCCACATCGTCCTCGTAGACGATGGAGCTGCCGCGGTAGTTCACGCCGAGCTGGTTAAGCTCGCCTCCGCGTTTGAACTCGCCTGTCTTGGCGAGCTTGTTCAGGAGTTCGGTTGTTTTGCCTAGCATTTCGGCGATGATTGGCAGACGCTCTTCGCCGTAGGTGTCGAGGAGAGAGGGAGGCGCGAGGCCTTTGTAGACGAGCGCCAGCTTCCATCCTAAATTGAACTGACGGAGGACATTAATTAAGATTATTCCACGACGGCAAGGTATCAACGCTTACGGAGTCCTGAATACCGGAATTCATACCCTATGTTCGCCGTCAGCAAAAAAATTCTCCTGGGGATCAGGAAGAGAACTCACCTGGCCTCCTGTGGGACTGTGGCAATGTGCAGCATCTACAAGGTCAAGCTTGAGCACCGTCATATGAGATTGACCACCGCCAAGCTTACCTCCTGCCAAAAAGACACGACCTTTGCGGAGCTGGTCGACCATGCGGATGTTTGGCCTATGTGAATGCTTGAATATCGACATCAAAGCAATTTGATCAGGCATACCTGTAACGAGAAAACCAGACAACTTCTTCAAACTCGATGTCGCGCCTTCCACTGATTTCGTAAAATTCGGCGATGACATTCTCGCGGCTGGCGGAGACTTTGTCCACGTCGACTTGAGGTCCAGCAATCACGACTTGGACGATGTTATCATCTTGTCCACTAGGCCTAAGTCGAGCTCTGTCGTCAGACGGTAAGTACTCAGCCTTCACCAGTGCACGGGTAGAATATATCGTACGTTTTAGTAGCAGGGTCACCCCATCTATCCCAGAACTAATGTCGATGAGCATGGCGAAATGTGAAAAGTTGGAAGACAGACTCACCAGCTCAAGCTCTTTCTTCTTGATCTTGAAGTCGGCAAGGACGAATTGGACATCCTCCCGGGTCTCCCCAAGGAATCTTAGCCCAAGGGTCTTGCGAACAAAGCTGTGAGCGCCGTCCGTGCCAATGAGCCACGGCGCCTTGAACTTCTCAACGACCTCTTGTCCATCCTGACGATGAACAATTTCGCCTGTAACGGCGTCGTCGGATTGCTCGAACGACTTCAATTCAGTGTTGAATTCTACGGGCACTCCCAGTTTCTCCAGATGCGATACGAAGATACGTTCCTGGTATGGTTGTCCTAGGATAATCGGTCGAATCTTTGAAAGGGACATCAGTGCTGGTGCAGAAAGAAAGGAAGTAGGGGCGCATGCTCACAAGAGGTGTATGAGGCGTTGGTTCTGGGATGGGCATGTTGATGACCTTGGCAACTTTAGTTGGATCCTTTGGGTCAAATTCCCTCATGGAAGGAAATCCTTTGTCGCGTTTCTGAATATCAGGCAAAGTCCCCAAGAGTCTATGGACTTCAAGTGATCGCGGCTGAGAGAAGAGATAGCATCAGCTCTGCTTCAATTGGAGAAAAATACATCTGGCACCGACCATTATGCCGGCGCCTTTCTCGCCAGGTTTGGGACCGGGTTCTTTGTCGATAATGCGAATGGGGATGCCATTTTTAGCCAAGGTCAGTGCCAAGATGAGACCAGCAGGTCCGGCTCCGCTCTACAAAACACGATGTTAGACGCCGTCTGAAAAGATCCGAGCAGAGAAGAGAAGAAAAGTACAATCAAGATAGGTTCGGTCGCCATCGTCAGCAACCTCGATATCATATATCTGTGCTCTGCTTTAGCGCTCAGAAGGAAGAAAGAAGTGGATATGTTTTTTCTTCGAAGGAGGTCGATGGTTTTAAATAGTTTCCTGGCAAGCCCACGCAGCACAAGGCGCCCGAATTCGAAAATTGCACGCGCGTCATGTCGGCTGTTCCTTGGGAGATGTTCCGTCGGTGGCCGTTGTGGAAGAGAGAATCGTGATCGTGATTACGTCATGATCTGCAAAAGCCGCTGGCAGTTGCCGAGGCGCGAGTGAAGACAACAGCACGCGACGAGTTCAAATTTGCTAATACGCGTCGTCTTGCTTCTACTATCCTGTAACGCCAGCTCTCAAGGCGGTGTACCTTATACTTTGGCAATCTGATTGTCTGACTCGCAGATCTGTTGTTGTCCCAACCTGCAAAAAGATCCTCTGGCTACCATGCTCGTAGGACGTCAGCTACAGCCTACAGGCACCAGTGGCTTAGGCTGAACTTCAATCTAACGAGGGTTGCTGACCTTCATGCATTTATGGTCTGCCAGCCGCCAGAGCCTCCTGATATAAGACCAGGCGTTCGGTGTTTTGGCTTCCTGCTTGACCCTACCTGCTACCGCGACACCCCCATCTGAGATCGACGATATATCCCTTCAGTGATGTACTCTAAACTCCACCAACTCGTCCAACTTCTCGCCCTCTCGAGCGCTGCTATACGCAGCGTTGTTGCTCAAGACAACACT
This sequence comes from Gymnopilus dilepis, assembly GCA_002938385.1. Classification (NCBI taxonomy): domain Eukaryota; kingdom Fungi; phylum Basidiomycota; class Agaricomycetes; order Agaricales; family Galerinaceae; genus Gymnopilus; species Gymnopilus dilepis. The sequence continues at coordinate 27,983 of NHYE01005603.1, forward strand.
ACGGACACCACTACGAGCAACTCGACGCTGGCGGCCTTGGCCGATGGCAATGCCGCCTTCATGGCTGACATCGCTACCACTGACCCTGGTCTCCTCCAGAACCAGACGATACAAGGGCAGGGTCAGTGCTTCATTCGTGTCAAGGAACTATTGAGAATAAGGATATCCTTTTCAGCTCCTAAATATCTGTACTTGGGCTGCTCTGACAGTCGTGTCCCCGAGGGAACGATATTCAATGCCAAACCGGGAACGCTACTCGTCCAACGTAACAATGGAAACCTATTCTACACTATCGACGCTAGCTTGTAGGTTCTATACCACGCCTTTGCTAATTTTCTTCCGAATTTTGATTCTTATTCCTTTGTTTCGTTTAGGCAAGCCATCCTTGGGTCTGCCGTGTATGGCTACAATGTCACTGACATCATTGTCATGGGCCACTATGGGTGCGGCGCTGTTGGTGCTGCTTTTGTACCCCCTCCTCCGCCCCCAGTCGACGCTGCGATGGCCGCCATTCAGAACTTTGTTGATCCCATGCGCGAGCTGTACCGGACGTCGACGCGGTAAGACTCCCTTATCCTCATCACATTGCAAATGTTCCTCATTCCTTGTCCTTAGGGAGGAGGTCGTCGAACTGAGAGACACCCTCGCACAAGATGGAACAGCGACATTGCCTGGATATGACGATCGTGAGCGAGATTCTATTTATTGACCTGCTTTTCGATCCCACTCAACCTGCATCCCACAGCTGGCTTCCGTGCATTGGTCGAAGAAAATGTCAAGGCTAACGTCGAACGCATTGCTGCGTCGGCCATTATCCAAGACGTAGGTTCCTCATCCCCATGTCTTTCTCGCATCATAGCTTATTCGGGGTCTATCTTCACAGCACTATTATTCGTTCGGAGAGAACCAGCCTGTCTTCATTCACGGCCTCGTATACGATGTCTCCACAGGACAGGTCTACAATCTTGGCGTATCCGTAGGACCCGATGGTGTGCCTATTCCTGAAGTTCCTTTCCCTCTTGTCTCGTAGACGGTCCCTCTAACGGGATATTGTCGTCTCTATCCTCATGTAACAACCCGTCGCTGAACTAATGTACCTGGACTATTTGAATATGCCAGAGACTTGTACAATTGTATCTTAATTTCTTTTATTCGCGGTCCTGCTAGTGAGATGTGGTTCGGAGCAGGCAAATGATGCTTATCACTTAAAAGTATCGAGCAGGGTGTGGTTTGCCTCTTATGCTACTACCTTTCTTTCAGAGGTGATGGTGTTCGTCCCTACATCGTTCAGTAGAATTGTACATGAATATAAGTATCTTTCCGCCTGCTCATTTTCCTTTTGCTTTTCTTTCCTCTGTTCGTAAATACGCGCCAAGCTTTATTTCGTTGCCTTGGCAGCGCATTTGGACTGGATTTGACATGATGAAAGGCAATTTGTCCCGCCGATCCCGTGATGGGCTGTGATTGGCTGGAAGATGTCGTTTCTCCCACAATCCCACCTTTCCTTGTTTCCCCATCCCCCTCCTCGGCGACGAGAGCGCGAAAAGTCCCCTTCCTCGAGCCCGACCCACCACATTCTTTTGTTATAAACCCTTCCTTTCTTTAAGCAAAGATACCCTGTCAACGCGCCCAGTGAAACCGCGCAAATACCTATCGAATATCATTCGAACGTCATTTCAACACACCTCCCAAGGCTCTCGAGTTTCATTCAATACGAGGGTTCACGACAAGACTTCAGAGCTTGGCATCATTTGTGTCTTCTAGCGCGCTCTAGTTTTCTCATCTCGTGGACAAAGAGGAAAACGACAGCTCACTATGACGCTTGAACAAAATTTCCAACGAAGGACGGCGATGCACAATCGTAGAGGCAAGGCTGCTGCTTTCAAGAACAGGGCTGTCGCTCCAGCTAAGGGTGAGGTTTAATTCTTCTCAAGCGAGTTTAACGCTTTGTGGGGGTAAAATTAATGATGTGATACATCACAGAACCCGACCCCAAGCCAGTCGCCAAGCCAGAACCTAGTACCACTTCGGCGAAGGCTGCTGCTACGCCCCCTATCAAGCCCACAAGTACGGCAGACCCGAAGGCTACGACGGCGAACCCGAAGGCAACGTCGTCCGCCGCCTCCGCGGCTAGTAAGCCCGCCACCAGCTCTTTGCCGTCGACTTCGTCTCTCCCTAGTACCTCCTCTTTGCCGACAAGTAGTATCCCAAGCACGTCTTCGAGTATTCCCAGCGTAACTTCTGTGAGTTTATTTGCCATCTTCAGCCATGATCACCTCTCACTCGTTCCATGTCAAAACGTATGATAGGCCCCTCCTACGGCAGCTCGTTCGCTACCTGCCACATCTAGCTCAACTCCTTTAGTGCCTACCTCTGCAGCACCCTCTACTGCTAGCCAAAGCGTGGCGCCCACTTCTACCTCGGGCTTAGGCACAATGACAATAGTCGGCATCATTTTTGGCAGCCTCATCGGTGTCTTGATGATCTGCGTGTTTATCGCGTTCGTCATCCGCCACATGCGCAAGAAACGCAGAGGTTTAGATGGCTTCGACTCTGCCAAGTTCCGTCGTTCTGCTGTCATGCTTGACGAGAAGGATCAAGCGCCAGATTTTAGGCCTCGCCCACCGACTATGATCGAGCGTAGGCAGGGTACTCCTGCTCCTGCTTCGGGTGGCGCGAACACCTTCCCGCCCCCTCCTACCATGGCATACCCGTATTCTGATCATCCGCCTGTGCCCCCTGCTCCTCCTGCGATGTATGGCGCTGCTAACCCGCAATATGGAGCCCTTCCACCTGCACCTCCGCCGCCTTCCCAGGCCAACGCGTATGGTGCTATCCCAGGTGCTTACGGCGTCCCTGCTCCGGGTGCATTTGGAGCTCAGTACGACCAAGCGGGGTACGGCGCGCCTCCTATCCCAGGGACGTACGCACCGGGTGCTTATGCCCCCTATGGTGCCGCTCCTCCCGACCCGCGATACCCACATCATTATCAGCAACAACATCATGGATACCCCCAAATTTCAAGTTCGGCTTCTTATCACCAGCAGTCTTATGGCCCAAGGATGGACAGTCTTGCGAGCAGTTCCAGCAACTCTGCTTTAGTTGAGCGACAGGCCTTGAGGGGTGCGGAAGATTCTAGCATGTCTTCTTCGTCTTCTGCTGCTCAGCACATTGGGGCGGGGATGATGACGGCCTCCTCATCTTCTGCCTCCTCGTCCTCGTCGGGCGGTGCATCCCTGAAGCGTCAGCCCACCCAGGTTGGCGGTGCTCCGCCTGCCTATGATGACTCAGACGGTGAAGGTGCAAAAATGGCTGCGAAGAGCGATGTCAAAGTCAAGCCCATAATCATGAGTCCACCTGGCTTGACAACGGGCTCCGACGCTGCTGGACCAAGCCTAGCTCCTTCCTCTACTGCCACCGCCTCTGACGGCAACAAGAAGTCCAACCGGCCTGTTTCTGCCTATTCTTCGTATTCGCTTTATGACCAAGAGGATGTGTATGGTGGGATTTAAATTGATGAAGAGAGTTTAATCTATTTATTGTCGTCCACATCTCTGTGTTGTGGTCGATTCTTTCCTTCGTTTCTTCCGAGCCCTCTTCATCTTTACAAGTTTTCGGGTCTTGGGATTGGTCACGATCTATCATGGTTCGTCCTCGTCAACCGCGTGTACAAGTACCCTTTGTACTATAGTCCAACATCTGCCCACGTCCTAGTCACTTTACCGCCATACGCCTTCCTGTCCTCCTTTGACGTAACGCCTATACTTCATCTAAATTCTTTTTTATTCATTATACATATTGTGTTGTCTTTCTAGATTTATCTCTCTATCGTCCATCTCAAGCTTTTCTTCCTCTCTGACTGACTACAATCTGTCACAAGAGTGCTAGTAGATACTCTAGCGGTATTAGGATCAGTATGAGCTTGTCACTTGCAATGCACGAAATATATATATACCCGCCCTTACAGCAATTCTCATAACCTCCATAGCGGCCCTACCCAGACATATGCTGAAGCTCAATTGACAAAGCTAATGTCAGTCCTTTGACAAAGTGAATGCATAGCAGGTAAGCTGTAAGGTGAAGTAGAGTAGGCTAGACTGAAAGAATACAACGAATGTCCGAACATTTCTATAGTACAACTGAATGAAATTTTACTTTTCTACGCCCATGAATTGTTGATAGTCCGACCTAGGAAAGCGTCGTACACTAGCTTCGAGTTTTTTCTCGATAGTTCTGTTTCAGTGGGAGGTTGGACCTTTGACCTAAGCTGGAGGATTCTGTTGTGCGAAACATGTCAGCATTTTCTGCCAAGTTTTCCTATTGACCTTGTGCATACATTCGGCAAGCCTGGTCGACGCGGTAGGTCAGCGGGAAAGTGCGCTCATGAAGGATGAGAAGAGGCATACCATCATATTGGAAACAATGACTATCAAAGGCAATCCTGTACCGCATTGGAAACTCGGTGGCCTGTGATATGCCGAGTGAAGCGATATTTAGGCAGTTAATCTAAAGCAGAAGGAATGGAATACTGACCGGAAGTATGAGATAGCTGTTGCGACGTTGACTATGGTGATTAAGCCGAAGGCATAAAGCCCTGTATCATGGACACTTCAATTGCTTGTCCTTGAGTCCAGGATGTCCCACTGGCCTTGGTTCATGAAATAACGGGCTAATGACACATCCCTCTTCCATCGCGAGCGGAAGCAGTACTGAGGAAGCGAATGAGTCCAGCCCTGTGCCGCACCTAATTCAAGAATTCTGTCTCACCAAAATCACCACCAGTAGCGATAGTAAGTCCATCAAGGTTGCTGCCAACTATTCTGCAATTAACGAAAGAATCTATAAGCCGATTAAGTTCTTTTTACCATTGATATCTAGGACAACTGTTAATATAATAGCAGAACAACAGATAGATCAATGAGGCTTACTCCTATTCGCCGGCCCATTCCTTCATTCCCGTAGTTAGGAAAACAGCCCGTTCCTCCGAGCACTGTGAAGAGGATGGTTGGAGGGACGTCGACTTCGACACAAAATACCCAGACATCAACTCCAACAAGGCATAAATAGCAAGACCCCAACAATGCTAATACGCGTACGTCCTGCCCTGAAAAAGCGACTGCACGTATGAGCATGACCGCTGTTTGTCTTGAAGTTAATCCTTGCATAAAGGCCAAGAAGCTCTGTAGATGCGCGTACCTTGCGCGAAAAATTGCTGCAAAACGTGTCAGTGTCCTATCAAAGGCAGCACTAGAGAAGGAATTCAAGGTACGTACGCAAGGCGCTATTAGGGCGTGTACCAAACGCGTGAAATGACTACAAGTGTCTGCGTCATGGTCTCCGATGTAAGCCCAGGTTATGAGGATCCATATGGTCAGAGGATAGTAGCGGCAGCAAAGATACAATGCTTTCATGGTGGTCCATGTCGTTTTGTGAATCTAGAACGCCCAATGGACGCAGCTTAATTGCTGATATTTTGCTTTGAAAGTCGGTGTAACTCACAACCTTGAGCTCCTTCTCCATCCTACAGGAACCAGAGTAAGCGCCATTCCTGATCAGATTTCCTCGATACTAACCCTGCAGTCCACTCGTAAATCTGCAGGCAGAACATGGCGGCTATGGCATATCGAGCCGTCATGATACTCCTCTTGGCAGTGTATAAGTCGTCCAAGCCATATTTTGTGAGGTCGATGCCACTGGACATGCTCGCTGATGAAGTGAAAGAGAAACGAGGGTTATCACAACTGAAGAAGGCACTCGGTGGGCCAAGAGCAATAACGGAAGGGCATCGAAGAGCTCGGAGAGGATGGGGACGACGAGAAGAGCTGAACCCTTGATAGTCGAGAATAAATTGGACGGAGAGCAAGCAATCATTCAAACCGTGTCCGTCTGTCCAGGAGGTCATGTCCGTCTTTGGATTGAATTGAGAAATTATCTCCATGGAATACGCCACGGTTGACATCGCTTATGCGGTTGTTCACTTCTTCCCAACTCTCTGCTCCGTCCCGACAAACCTGCACGGCGGAGAACTTCGTGTCAACAAATTCAAGGGTGTCGCTACCCAATTTTCGACCTGCGTTGTAGATACTGGCTTACAATGCTACACATGCTGCCACAATCTAGGTCCATTTGCTTTAGATTTAGCCAGTGGATGATGAGAGCTTGGGAAGAACATTCGTGCCTAGTCTATGTCATAGAATGTCAGAAGGAAACAAAAGTCTCTCCGAACCTGGACGCACTTCTTTGCATTAATCTATTCGGCTCCACGATTATGACAATTCGTCCATCATTCAAAACTGGCTCTTCACGGCATTTGAAGCGCACCAGAGAAGCCGTATTAGTTTCGTTTGTGAGATCTTTGCATGAATAAGTACGTGGATGGAGCCCTGACTACGAGAGGCACCGAGCAAAAGGCGCTTCGAAACTGATAAGGAGAACAAAGCTTCAAAGTTGTGGTGTGCAGTCGAATGTTATCCTAGAGCGCTTGAGCGAGCTGGCCAGGGTCCCACTTCCGGCTGCTAGTTATGTACCAAGCCTAAGGATGCCGACAGTCGGACAGTGCCCGACGCTGAAGCTTCTCTATGGTCAGGTAATAACGCTTCTCAGGCTGTCCTTGCGAATGTAAAAATATGCTGCATGTCCTATGTACGCAGGGCAAGAGGACCGTGTGGTCTAGCACATAGCTAATGTTTGTTTTCAGTGTCTCCTTGAGTTGCACGGGGTCCGGCATGATGAATAACGTACCAGTCAGATGTAGAAGATTGGCATTAGAAGAGGTACCAAAGCCAATGTGACCATCTTCCTATTTGGAGGTGGTATGAATGCGGCTCCCTCTGATGAGTAAACGTACTTATGAGGTTGCTTGTCAACTTAATCTGACATGACATGTCCGTCTGCAGTGTATCCTTCACGCCGAATCTGCCAATGCCACAACTTCCAAAAGCCTACACACCTGAAACCAATAGACACCAGAGTCAGACGCTATTGCCACCGAGCAGACCGACTAAGCGTCTTCCGAGAAATGGCTCGATATGGCACATGCAATACGACTTGTATTGTTGGATTTGAATTCTACCCAAAAAATCAGCAAAGAGCATGAAAAGAGCAAAGGAGGTTGTGGATAGGTACTACCTAGTACTCGAAGTCTGAAGACCAAACTTCAAAGAAAAGAAAATGTTTGTACACGAGGGCCAATGCAATCGATCCGCCTAGCGGACTTCGGATATCATTTGATCCACAAACAAGGCGTCCGCGTCAACGTCCAACGGCGCTCACTGAACCACCTCCAACGGATAGTGGACACCTGTACTGCCAAAAACTTGCATGACAATATTAGCACCTCCCACTTGAACGGTGCTTGCATGAATACAATCCGACAAATCCTTCGGATTTCGACAAACGTCGAAAGCTAGCGAAGGCCGCTGCTTTGAAAATCATCCCTAACCGACATTGTGAGTCCGATGGGAGTTCGCGGAGGGCCTGAGGCGAAGGCGAGCTCGTATGGTGGCAAACGGGGAGCTGTATCATCGTACTCGGGGAGATCTTCGATGTCGACCTTTTCAAAGCTTGGAGTCGGCAATCGATCAGCAGGACACGACACAGTGGTCAAGATTGATCTTTGTCCACAGGACCTCTGGCGGTCACGTTCAGCACGAGCTTCTGCAGTTGCCCTCGCCTCGCTGCTGATACCAAGATTTCTGTTGATTGATGTTTCGACCCCGTCTGATGAATATTGGGGAATAGGTCCACGCTTCCTCCGGTGCTTCCCTTTTCTCCACATGCCAGAAAACCTGTCCTTGGTATGTGCATTACATTCGACCAAATAGCAATTTCCTTGTCGTCTGGCCCCCGTTTCATCTTTTATGTCGTCATACAACTTCCCCGCCCATTTGCACAGAATAATGCTGGCGGCAACGATTAAGCTCATCGTTGTTTCCTGCAGCAACAAGAATTAGTGGAAGAGAGACACTTTATCTGAAGATAAAGAAGACAGACAAATGGTTGGTGATGGAGGGAAGAGTGTTAAACAGCATGTCTCATGCTGATGCCAAATTCAAGACCTTCGTTTGCGTCCTTAAAGTTGTTTACCCCAAGACTTTCTGTGCCGTGAAAAACCAAAATCAGAGTCTTCACGGACTATGTTGTCTGTGGACAAGCCAAAATATTGGCACTACAAATAACGTACAAAAGTAATAATGTTATGGAGAAGCCAAGAACGAAGAATAGCGAGGGTTGTAGACATTTGAGCCAATTGCTAGATATAAGAGTCGCGTTGCCTGGAGCCTGCGGCAGCTTCGAGTGCTTTTGCTTGACCCCATGTCTGGTATCCTCCATAATATGAAGCATTTTCATCCAAGTTAGCTGGATGTGTTGTAAAGATGGAATTTCGGACACCTGGCCTTGAACCACTTGCTTGCGGCTCCTTATCGAGTCGTTGACTTTCCGGTCGTCGGACTGGTAACTGTGGCTCAGACGGAGAGCCAAAAAGATTGAGGGTAGAGATGCTGTCCGTCTCGATGGGCTGAGGAATGGACCGCTGACGGTTGAAGGGATTCGAAACAATTCGTCCCCACTTCGCATTTCTACGCCGTCGGTACCAAAACCATATGAATACCAATATGCAAAGAAACAGCAGGGAACCCAACAAGCCGCCAACGACAGCCGCAATATCTACTTTCTTCCCTGCGCCATGCATTGAAGAAGAAGAATTTGTTGTTGCGGAGCTGGAAGAAGCTGAGGGAACGGCTGGCGAAACGGAGGTGCTATTTTGAACCAGTAGATAGGCAAGAGTCAAAGGAACGGACGTGGTCCCGACACTGTCGAACTCTACAGTAAGGTTGTGAAGAGCGAAAGGAAGCACAGGCGTGTCGAAGACCCTCTGGTTCATCTGCGTCCCCTGTCCATTATCGGGCCAAGCGATGGTGAGCGGATTGGCAGGCCCGTCGTCAATTGAATATGATGCTTGCGAGTCGCCTGTCGGGAACTCAGAAGACAATGCACCGAACCATTGGACACTGATCCCTGTGTTGGGAATCTACGTCAGCTCTGAAGGCAGTAAGTACTAATAGCCGCACGTACCTGTGAACCTGATGCTTGCGCTAGCGCCTTTCGTTTCTGCAGCAGTGGCGTTGACGAACTCGTTCCAATTACCCCGGTACATAATGTCCGGGTCCGAGAAGGGAATGAAGACAAGAGCGTCTTCAAAGTCTTCGACATTGGAGGGGGTATACCTAAGGTAGTCAAAAAAGAAATGGTGTTGTGCATCGGCATCGACTGTGACAGTTAAATTATGGGGGGTATCCGGTAAATTCTCCGCAGAACATAAGAGACTGTTATTTTCCAGGCCTTGCTGAGATGGCGGAGCTTGCGCATCTATCCCATAGCCGTCGACAGAACACTGCCAGCTGCGACTAGTTTTTGTGCCAGCTGTTGTCCCAAAGACGCCTATAGCCGTGCCTGATTATCTTGAAGCTTAGTTCTAGTTCGAGCCAGTGAGAAAGAGTTGATTCACCTGCAAAATTGAAGGTGAAAGTTCCATTGGACTGCCCCTCATGGAGAGTCGAAAATAAGGTTGGTCCAGAATTCCCTTGAGCGTCCCATTTATTGCTCGGAAGCACCTGCCACTGGCCACTGGTGTACTGAATACGAGGATCCTCGTCATCCACAACAACCTGCCGCGCTGTCGAAGCTGGCATATTAGAGCTGCTCACTGAGCAGCCAATGGAAAAGATGCTAGTAGAGAGAAAGAAGGAAGTGAATAAGCCGTCATAAGGACAGCATTCAGACAAAATTGCATGATTACGATCATGATCATTCCCTGAACGTATTTGTAGGCATCAACGCGGGGCTATTCCCACATCCCGTTGATCAGATTTCAACTGTTGTCACTGCAGATATCAAGCAATATCTGCATCACCTATCTTTGACCTGTACACATTCAGAGGAGCATCTGAGGCGTAGACTGTTATGACCGCAGCACAGGCGGGCAATATGAAGATCGCAGATGACCCACGTACGTACATTTAGGTATGTAGAGGAGCGAGCTTCGCGTCTACAAATCCCATCGTTGTCAAGGAATGTGCCTACGCTTTGACAGATTCGATAACGTACTACAGTGACGAAGCTAAGTCTCCCATCACCAACACATCTGGTTCCTTACTTCAGACCTCAGCATCAGAGTCGTCTTCTGCTGTCAAATTCAGAGTCCCATGGGTAATCTTCACGTTCCCTAAGTGAGAAAGTGCATCTTCCGTCTCCGAGTCAATGGTACAATCAATGACTTGCAGCTCTGCGATGGGTACATGCACCTGGGTGCGCCAAATCAAGAAGGCGATGATGGTATAATACAAGGACCGCTGCGCGTCTTCGAAATTGGCGCGAGTTAGACGAAGGGATCGCAGAGAAGGAAGTAGCGGAACGCCCGATAACGACGCCGTCTGAAGTAGAGGGAGAAGATGAAGAGGTGATCGTTCCAATAAATTAAGGACTTTGACTGCAGGAAACGAGCGGAGGATGTCAAGCGATGGGAACGAATGGGCACCGTGCAACGTGGCAGTGGTGGGGGTAACGAAATCATCGTCTACCCACAGGTCAAGAGAAGCGGTCGTGGAGTACGTGGGTTCGTACAGGGAAAGCAGACGATTGAAAAAGCTGAGGGTCTTCTCGGGAACTTCAAAAGATAGGACAAGCCAGGTCAAAGGATTGGATGACGTTTGAGCATGCTCTCCAATTACGTCGGACTCCTTCATATCCCAGATAAACCCTACACGCCTTGAATTACCAAAATGAATCCTATTGCCAGTGAGGATCTTGGCCTGAAGGTACCGAGGTTGACCACCCTCTGGCCAATATGAGAGCCGGTTGCTGAGGTACGATAACAATTCTGATTCTTCTGCACCTGATACCGACCGAGGGCGACTAAATCTCAAACGGATGCCGCAAGGCGGCGGAATTTTGAGATGATTTAAAAGTTTAGTGCCATCAGGAAAACGAGCACCGATGCTGAGAAAACGGAGGTTGGGCAATTCCACCTTCGATTTGGACTGTTCCTCGTTTGCCGAGTGTGATATTGCGCTTCCCAATGTTAAATACATCAAAGAGGGCATTTGCTCCAAAACCCGAAGCCATCCATTCACTGTTGGCGCTATTTTGAAAGGATGATCGGGAGTCCGCATCGACATTAAAGGGGGTGCCAATACATCAAGCACCGCCAACTCGGTCAGGTTAGACAGAGCCGACGATGAGAAGTTGATCAAACATCTCTGTAAACGTAAGGACCGAAGAAGAGGTGCATCATCTGCAAATAGAGGCCCAGGAAATAAACTGTCCGGAAAAGGCGAGGACGTCACTAAGTTGAGGTATTCCAGTGCCGGAGCGGGATGCTGGAGAAATTCCTTGCAAATCATATCCCAGGGTGAAACTGTTATTTGCAAATTGAGAGTCCTCAACGTCTTTGAATGCTTGAAGATATGACTGAGGACCGCCTTTCCTCGAGGCTTCCACAATCGGACATGTTTCACCAGCGAATCGTCACCGACGTCGATAGGGGACAGTTTCGAGCGGCGCAGAAGCTCTTCAATCCAATAGGGTTGATGAGCCTCGTAATCGATGATACGACTCCAAAGCAACGCATAGCCTAAGGCAATATTATACCATCGCTTGCAAACGAGGATCGTCGCAATCGTTGTCCTGTGAGGATCATGGACGATATCCTCTCCAACATACTCTTTGAGCGTGTTGAGCAAAAAAATTGCTTCTAGGACCTCGTCAGGGAGTCGTTCGATGAATGCTTGTTCACGGGCGAACGATATGGAAGTCACTTTCTCTATCATAGCAGGACTCTGGAAAGCTTATTTAGCAACAAAACGAAAGAAGACTCAAGAAGATACTTACTGTCAACAAATAAATCAGTCAAAAATTGCAGTCCAGTGACAATGCGTTGAAAAAAGGGGCAGGGAGAGGCGGTTGCAAGAGACTGCCTCATTTTGCATTTTTGAGGGTCAACCAGAGGTCTGCGGAGGCTGTGCCCGCAACACTGGAAAGGAGAGATCGTAGATGTTCCCACGGCCCCTGAGTCAACAAGCGCAGTTACGCCTGTACGGCATTTTGCTTGTCAACCCTCAGAAGATTCAGAACACTCGTCGATATTCGAGTTGGTGAAGGCCACTTCTCGTCATCTCATTTCTAGGTTCTTTAATCTCGCATGGTTCGATCTACATATAATATTGAAGAGGGCACGGAAAAGGCCAGTAGGACATGCATAGAGTCAGCGATCCATTGGAGATACCATGAAGAGGGAGGATTGAGTCGCTTTCTTGGCGGAGCTGCGGCCAGGGATGTGGAGTCCACTATTGCTTGTCATCCAATACAAGTGTATTGATGAGATCATGACATTGCTGAAGAGCCTGTTTGTCTGGTGCTGGCGCCTGTCACCGACAATTTGAGCATCAAGATTCAAGAATCAAGTAGCAGGACTGCTTTGGCTCCAGTCGTCGAAACTAAGATCCAACTCAACCTGAAGTATTTTGGCAGGTTAATAAATAACTCAGCTTGAAGATGATCTGGGTAACTCACTGAAGAAATGTCCTTCTCGATCGCAACCGAAAGCATCAACGAGAATGCTTCTAAGTCCTCACGAGCTCGTTTGCTGCACGCTGGACAGCTAGCTGCGCTCGTCACGGCTTTGCTGAGCAGGTCCCACTTCTTAGCAGTTTCACCCCAAGGTCTTGTCCGCAGTTCCTTTGCAACGTCGCGTACCCAATCCACCCACCATTTCCGAGTGTCAGTAAGTTTCGCAGTGTCGACCGTATCTAGGCCTGTCACTGTAGCAATAAAGTCATATATACTACCAGATGGTCGGCGATCCGGATTCCATGCCTGCGGACACCTCTTGCACGTTATCCATGTCCATTGATCATCGGGTTCAGCCAGAGCCGGCTGCAGAAGAGCGCGCGAGCTGGCGACTTCGCCGCACATGCGATGATAATCCCTTAATTTGTGTAAAGTAGCGCCTGAGATAAACTCAAGCTCGGGGAAGAATGGAGTGTCGATAGAGTGTCGAAGGGTATACCGAGCAGCTTTGCGTGCTTCTTCGTCCCATCCATACCGATATGCTATTGCGAATACTCGAAGCGGCTGGGCTTCGATAAAACGTAAAGAGATTATTTCCCCTCGCAAATATTTCAGGACACCGTCCATCTCAAACTTAAGGGCAGCTTCTGCAACCTTCGAGATTTCCTGTAGTGATGAGAAGCGCGGTGATTCATGGACGCTGATGGGAGTGCAAAGGCCAAGCAGAAGCTGCAATGTCTCTTTATCCTCCGCCATTTGAACCAGGGAAATCTTTTCTCCATCCAGCCCCAGACGCTCGCTGGGGTAGAGTAAGGGGATATTCGGTTGAGGGAGAGTGAATATGTCTGAGAAGAATGGAGAAGACAGGGTGAGCAGCATCTTGAAAAATCGGAAGTCCATGGGCTCCTTGTCGGACGATCGCAAGATAACGTCGGCAGCTGGGTGGTCAAAAGGCGCGGGTGCTGGTATCGTCCTCAACATGATAGAACGTCCAAAGATTCTTCGACGTGATGCGGAATGACTACTGGTATAAACGGAAGAGGATGAATCCGATATCTGAGTAGGTGAGGGAGTTGTAGTTGAGGCCAAGCGCCGATTCCGATGTCAAGCCACGAGGCTGATCTAAATTAAGCCCCACGACAATTGAGCGACCGACTCTGACGTCGAGACGCTACCCCACTCATTTGCCAACTTAGGAAGTGGGAACGATTTGAGGAAGACCAACACAACCAACTGAGGTGCATGAAATAAGAGAAATTTCAGGTAAATGTTGTTTATTGAATAAAATACAATTGCTATTATTGACCGTGACCCAATGAAACGAGAAATAGGTGTGATAAAACTCCCACTGAAGGGAAACACGTATGCGTGCCTGGCAGAAGCTGGCAGAACCAGACCATTCCATCCATGTTGATCGTAGAAGACATCAGAGAAGGGTTTATGGACGATGTTAAGCGCCGCGCCCAGTGAATTTCCACGGGCTTCATTCTTGAAGCCGTTCCTGATATGGGACACCGGGCGGGCGGCAGATCCAATCTCTTCGGCTCCGATGTTGTCAAGAGATCGCGTACTGTAGCTGATGATGTCGTTCAGAATTTAGGAGGTCGCGGTTAATAAGTGATCAATCTTCATTCTCTTGATTGGCCTTGTGGGGTCAGGGTCACCTAAGGGCAGACAGGAAATTTCTTGCGGGGAGGCGGGTTTCCGAGGAGTCGGGGTTTTGTCAGGCGAGGGTCCAATGAACTGAGAAAACTCTTGGAAGGGAGGTGGTGCAAAAAGAAGAGAATCCGCAAGAAGATCGGGCATTTCAGGTCCTTGAGGAGCGGGATTGATCTTGACTAGCTCCTCTAGAGCCCTCTCCGACCGGGAAATCCTAAAATGAACGGTTAGACAGGAAGCATCAGTATAATTAATGAAAGAAGACTCAACTGGTCGTCTTCAAGTTTACGTTTGAGGACCCGACAGTGCTGCTCCAGCTGCTGTCGCTCACGCGCAAGGGTAGCTGCTTGGTCTCGGATAGCACGGACAAAGTTGAGGAGGTTCAGGTTGGCCGCGCCATGGGCCTCTGCACGCTTGCGCCACATGGCGCAGTTGTTTCGGAGCGCAATGTTCTCTGCGCGCAGGCGCGAAAGTTCCGACGTCGGTGAAGGAGGTTCAGGACGACCGTTTGCGCCGTTAGTCTCACTAGCCTCTTCCACAGGCGTCTCATCGATGTAGAGCCTACGAACGCTTGGGGTGATAAACTGTCTAAGATTTGGGGGTACGACATTCAGGTTGATGGGTGCTGTAGATAGTCGTTCCTCATTATCAGAAAAATACCACCGCCGGCAGGGTAGCTACTCACCGACGTTATAAAGCGATCGGCAGATAGGACAAGGCTGCATATGTGTATATGGCTTCACAGCCTTGACGGTCTGAACGATGCATTCGCTGCAAAAAATGTGGCCTTGAAAACAGTCAGAGACTTGGTGATGAGTATTCGAAAAATCAGGTATACCGCAAGGAAGAGAGGCTGGCTTCTTGATTTCTTCAAGGCAAATTCGACAGGAAAGCATGTTTTGTGAAGAGGTGATATATCCCGATGGGTCTGGGAAATACAAGACTAGGAGACACTAAGTGAGATGTGAGGGGACTTGAGCAGGGAGAGGTAAGGGTCGTTATATACGATCCCCAAGTGATGCAAGGCGACTGAGAGATAAGCCGAAAAAGAGTTTTTCACCAACTTATTTAAACACCCCTGCGTGGCGTGGACAGGAGCTGGAGTTGTATAGATATGTTGACCTTGACCACACCCAGGTTTGTCGCACTTCCGGTCGAGCCGCGTCCGGACTGGCTCACCAAGCAAGCAATCAATCTACGCCAGTTTGCACGCCAAACCCACGGACATTTTCAAACTAGATCCATGACCAGTAGACATAGATTGAAATCTTGCTTAAATGGTCGAGGGCAGTCGGGGACTTTGAAGGACCGCGCCCCGATGTTCTAGAATTGGCATGCCTAGGAGGTGATCGGCCAAGACAGTTTTACACTAAAACTCGAACAGACGAGACTTGCGAGGTTAGCAGTTGGCAACAAGCGACGACGCTGTGATAAACCCTGCCTATCCAATAGATTTGCAAAGCTGAGCCAGTGAGGGTTCTGATGAAGATCGTTTGGTTTGGACCGCCATCAAAGTCATAAATAGCACATGACGCAACCTTACGCTGGGAGATCAACTCTAATTAGGCAAACCTCAACGGAAGATGTTCAGCACCGACCTTCAATCTCCCACACGAGGTTCGGACGACTGCAAATAGGGTGTCCTAACACGTCAGCCATGTACCCTTACTATCCCAGTTGACGTTACAGTTCCGTCTGTAGACCTCGCGGGATTTACAGGCTCGTCAGTCCAGGAGAAATATCAATGGTTCTTGGTCGGTGTATATTGAACGACGTCCTTCAGATCATAGGAATGGCCCTACAGTAGAATTGTATTAAGCGTTCACGAATCGGAATTTAGCATCCCGAAAACGTCTTCTACGATACATGGTTGCAAGGGGCAGGGAAGTCCGCGTTGAAGAAATTAGCCCAATTAGATCAGCCTTCTGAAAACATTCCTGCAAGACCATGAGCCAGTTCGTAGAACTGATATAGATGTAACGAAAACTCATCGTCATAGGTTCGTGGATTCGGAAAAAAATAGCCGTAAGGAGCTTGCGTAGCTTGGTCCGAAAAGCGTCGAACAAACTCAGGTCCATGATTACAGTGCGAAAGAGGCAGATAGTCATCGCGTAAGGTCGAGCAAGATGAGTAATTCAGCAGCAGACTGAATAACAACGAGATCATAGCAGTTATGAGAGCGAAATCCGCTGTCCGAGAGACACGAGAAGACTTCCAGAGGGGATATGGATATGTCAAGCTTGAGACGCCAATATACTTGAGCCAGAGAGCATCATATGCACGACCGGGTGGACTGAAGCCGGTCTGGAATTTCAGCATGATATCCTCAAAATTTCGTCAAGTCCTTGGTTATAAGATGCCGGCGAAGAAATTTTCATTCGAAAAGAAACAGGAGCACCGTCGGAGCAAGCACGCAGGGAAAGCATGGCGCGACGGCCAAGTCAGGGACAAGATGAGGAGCGGAAAACAAGTTTTGGCGGAGACTGAAATTTCTACGGCTATTCCCGTCAGCTATGCAGATAGACCGAAATAAGGTTTCAGCCACTGACGGCACGGACGTCCCAAACAAGGGCCAAAGTCACTTCAAGAAAGGTAGGAACAGCGACCGACCACCCCCCCTCAACAAAATGGTCAGTGCGCAGACCCTTTACCGTCGTATAGGACGATGCTGAACCTATGTTTGTCCAGGCCGAAGCAAAAACGACGACTCCCACCAATGTCATGAAGGAGCTCCGTATTGAGAAGCTCGTCATCAGTGCGTCTAATGACTTTGTAATTTTTGAGCATGGTGTCTGACCGTTCCTCGTTATCTACAGACATTTCCGTTGGTGAATCGGGAGATCGTCTCACCAGGGCCTCGAAGGTGTTGGAACAACTTACCGGCCAAACACCCGTCACCTCAAAAGCGCGCTTCACCGTCCGCACATTCGGTATCCGTCGTAACGAGAAGATCGCTGTGCACGTCACCATCCGTGGGCCCAAGGCCGAGGAGATCTTGGAGCGTGGTTTGAAGGTGAAGGAGTACGAGCTGAGGCGCAAGAACTTCTCGGATACTGGCAACTTTGGCTTCGGTATCCAGGAGCATATCGATCTTGGTGCCCGATACGACCCCAACATTGGTATCTTCGGCATGGACTTCTACGTGGTGATGGGCCGC
Organism: Gymnopilus dilepis; assembly: GCA_002938385.1. NCBI lineage: Eukaryota > Fungi > Basidiomycota > Agaricomycetes > Agaricales > Galerinaceae > Gymnopilus > Gymnopilus dilepis. Next base: position 45,366 of record NHYE01005603.1, read on the forward strand.
CCTGGTATCCGAGTTGCCAGGCGAAGGCAGCGAAGAACGACTGTGGGCTTCTCCCACCGTGTTAAGAAGGAGGACACGATGGCATGGTTCAAGCAGCGCTTCGACGGTATCATCCTTGTGCGTATCATCCTCCCAGTCTTTCTGCTTTTTCTCAACAATTTCTACAGAAATAAATAATTCGCTCTCTCCACCTCTCTTGTCCATGCTGTCTATGTATTCTATATGGCATGTTTACGTATGCGCATGATTTTTTTCTGAGGATCTCTCTTGGTCACGAGAACTCGGAGACACATTGACGAGCACAGCGGTTCCTTTTATCCGAAGAGACGAATCATACTGGTATAAATACAGTGTGCCATATCCACATCGGCCTGAAGTATCCCTCAAGATCCTAATTAAACCAACAAGCTTTTCTAATTCTTACGAAGCCCTAGAATGACTTCTCGCTGCTTGCCAGGCTGGGCCCCAGGCAATGGAATAAAAAGGTCATACAATATTCCTGATCATACCAAAACCCCGACCTTTAATACCTTGACTTCCCCTCACTGGATTCTACATAGTGAGCATATATATAAGTTAACAACCAAAGACTGAACCCGTCGAGCATTGTAAACCTCTTTGGACTGTCGCGTCAGTCCTGGGGTCTACTCTCGAAATCTTTTACCGAGGGACACGAATAATATTCCTGGGTCCCAGCTGCACTGGCGCCGTCGGGTTGCCCTTGCGGTCAAGCCGAATCGGTCCAGCGTTTCGACGCATATTTTGCTTCTGCTTCTTCAGAAGTGGAGTTGCCCCGTGAAGCTGCCAATCAGAAACGAACTGCGCTGAGGGCACAGCTTGGAAGTCGAGCTCTACGGGAAGTACGTTCTCGTCATTGAAAGAACGGTTTGGCGAGCGCATGGGGACGCTCGAGACGGAGAAGCTGCTATGAGTCCTGGAGTACTCGTGCGTTGAGAAATCGCCATCGTACCCCTGCTGCTGCATGGTCAGCATCTACGTTTGATGGAAGGTTTTTGTTCACAGAACTTACATGAGTAGCGTCGGATGTAGCCTCTTTGTCGGCTAGCTGCTTTTGGAGGGACTCGACTTGTTTAGCAAGTTTCTTGATCTTCTCCTTTTCACGTCGAGCCTGCAAAATCAGCAGTTCAGCAGAGAACTTCACAATACCAAAGAACTTCGACATACATGGGTTACATGCCTTTCGAGCTGGTCCTTCAGACGGCGATTGTCTGTTTCCGCTTCGGAAGCACGCCTTTGCCACTCAGATGAGTTTCCCTTCTCCTCAAGGAATTGGTCCTTTGCGGCTTCGGCGAGACGAAAGGCCTCGTCTCGTTGGTGTATGGCCGACATCATCTCAGAAGACAGACGATCGACTTGGGCTGGGTAAGGCTCTAGGTCGTTTACCCGACCTTGAAGGTGATCGCGATCCTTGTGAGCCTTGTGTAGATCTCTTCGTAAAGTATCAATTTCCTGCTTCTGGCTGTGTACCTTTGTGAACAGCGGAATAATGCGATCTTCGAAATCCTGTACCGCCTTCAGTAATGAGGACTAGAAAACGTAGGTTAAATTTAAGTGATAATCGATCGCTAGCGACGTGGCAGAACAAACCATGGTCTCGTCATCCGGCTTGGCTCCATGCAGAACTTTGCCCATTTTCTGACCCGCTTTCTTGACGCTAATTAGAGGCGTTGTATGGTTCATTTGATCCAAGCCCTCGATTAAGGTAGCAGCGAAATGGGCCGAGGAGTCGACCAGCTCCAAATAGACCGGATGTCCCTCTCTTCTATGGAGAGTGGCCCTGCATTGCGGACATTTTGACTTGGACTCTCGTCCGAACATCGTGCTCGTGCATTCTCTGCAGTACCCATGACCTGGTGACAGTATTGAATTAAAAGAAGTGTGAGCATTGAGTACTCATGAAACATAGAAGTCATAGAGCCTCTTCCGAGCTTGCAAGACGCCCACGGTGATTACAGGACTTACCGCATGGGAAGATGACAATTTCTGGTTTGTCGGCGCCGATGGGGAAATGGTTGAAGCAAATTGGACAGTGCGCGGCGGGCATTAAGGATCCTTGTCAGGTAATTAGAAGCGAATAAGACGTCGGGGGGTCGTATTGAGCGGGCGTATGTGGGTTCAGAAACCCTCAAAGGAGCAAGCCTAAAAGGCTTTGAACAACGTTTGGTGCCTCGAGACTACGACGCGTTCGACACGCGGTATTTGCTGATGTTTGTTATTGACCTTCACACGTGCCACGCGTCGTGGGCGTGCCATCCAGCGCGCTTGAGGGTGTCGCCTGTTTTCCCAAGTTCTTGCACGTTTTCAAGTTCTCATACTTGATTGTGGTGAATCTCTTTCATCGGATGTTTCATGTATAGCAGTACTTCTAAAGCTGGGTTTCTTACCTGGCTAGGGCCTCAATGGGCGCTGCGCGCAGCAGCGAGTCGTATTTGTAACAAGGAGATCCTGATTAATGATGCAGTTGGTCATTAGCACGGGCGCTAAATGCCAGTGTGTGACCATCGGTGCGAGTTTCCAGCGACCCCGACGGAAAGCAAGCTAGCATGACGTGTACGCCGTCTGTTGATAGTTATTACTTCAAGCCGCTGGAGCCCGGCGACTGGACGATTGATGAACTAGACGGTGAAGATGAAGATGTTTCGAACCAACGACATCAGGCGGTCAGCAACGCGCATGCCGCGCCGATGGAAGTGCGTATGCTGGCGCGACCCAACATTGCATACTAGGACATGAAAAGCGCGAGCTATACGCATCCTGAGATTTGCGGTGTTCATGACTCCATGAAACATTACTACATTGCAAAGTAAGAGATAAACCTTGAAGAATAGGCTGGTCACTTTGCTCTCGGTAAAAATCTTACACCCTCCCCATCGGGAATTGCTATCATTTGAGACCGACCAGTCTTGCCCAAAATTGCGATAGCTCTTCTTAATAGAGGCACGGGTATGTTGGTCAGGGGAGAGTCCACTGGAGGGTCCGTGATATCGTAGAATGTCAGGATGGTATTAAGTTGGCCGGTCGAAACCACCTGCAGAAGGTGTTTAACCTGAGGGACGAGTAGAGGGTCGGGTGGAATGGAAACATACCCAATCATAAAGGACCTCAGCCCACTCTTCAGGTAATCGCCAGAACAATAAAACGGAACGCGTCTGCTTGGGCGGTTCATAAGCAGCAAGACCCTTGCTGACCATCGTAGCAATGATATTCGACAGATGATTGGGCAATATTCTCCCTGGAAGATGATAAGATATGTCGACAATGAATGAGGTAAAGGAATCAGACATACGGTTTATCCGCTCATTCCTCAAGATTTCCGTCCACTCGTTATCGGCCGACTCTGCATCCTCGACACGAAGCACAAATAGCTTTCTAAATCGCGCGTAAGTGAGTATGAGTCGAGTCCATTGCTCAGTGGCAGTCGATTGAGTGGTCGGGTTGGGTTGTTCTCTACGATGACGCAAGTCAGCTTTGACAAGTATCTCCCACTATAGACATAGATCTGACGTGAAGAAGGGCGGCGCAGAGTGTATTGAAGGCAGAAGAAAGCCTGTGAGATTGGGATCGGATTAGGCGGTATGCTTCGACAAAGATCAGAGGAACGAACCGCTTGGTGTCGTGTGTGTTGAGAGAGCCATGAAAGAAACTCCGCTGCAAGTGGCTGGTGGCAGTGCCACGAAGGGGCTTATCACTTTGACCCCCAACTATCATCCGCCCTTCTCATCTTGAAGGGAAATAGCTCAGTTCAAGGACGCTACTTATGAGCTGCTTCTCTGTATAATTGGACATCTGGTGTTCTGATTCTACTGTGCTCCATTGACTCTATGACTCTGCGTTGTTTCACTATGCCACGATATCATCTCGTCTTGATGCCAATCTAATGAATGTGTGGTCTAATCCAGAAAACAGCGGGATGCGACGGAACTGCCTGTAAATTTCAATCGCCATGCGCCTAATTTTTCTGGTTCTCGGGACGGTAGGCGTTTAATCTTCTCTTTCGGAGTCAAACGAACACATCTTTTTCAAGCTTTGACCGCCACACTCCAGTGTAGATATTCTATTCTGGCAAAGTCGTACTAATCAGGTAGCTGCCTTTCTGCCTTTCCCCTCTGAGGCTCTTCATATCAACGGCTATAACTCGGAGGTGGACGATTTATATTTCTGGAGCTCTAGTGACGTTCTGGTTCCCCCGCCTGTGTGGCAGTCTTCTCCAGACCTTGATGAAAAGCAGAAAGCTCTACAAAATCTTTGTCAGAAAATCGATCGAAGATCAGGATTGACAAGGCTACAACTAGGAGGCCCATATTCGTATATTCCGATAGAAACGAAGCTGTAGGTTTACTCAAAATAAGCGGCCAAAATTATATGTCCCTACTGACGTAATCTCTTCGTTGGACGCATTCATCTGGGCAAAGCTACCTAGATGATGAAAAGCAGAAACTACCACGAAATCTTTGCCGGAAGATTGATCCAAGATCTGGATTGACATCTTATCGCTCCATCTGCCGTCCACGAGGGGCACCAGGCGGTATAGTGGGATGAAGTCCTTTTCTGTAGTTGAAGTCAGATTGATGCGAATGTTGACCCGGTTGTCTAGAGAGCTGTCGGAGACGAGGAGGGACTGGGCAATTTCTGCGCGGCTGCGCTCGTACAGGACTTCAATCATGGCCTGAACTGTCAGCCAATCGAAGGAACAATCAGAAGTTATCTCTAAGTTGCAGAGGTTTGGGAGAAGGGTGTGTTGATCCCTGGTTGGATTGAAGTGCCCAAAGAAGGCATCCGTAATCCATAAGTTCTCCGAATCTTTTTTGACACCTTCCCAACTGACGTGCAACAATAGCGATCTTGTCGACGGAATGCTCTGAAGCACTTCGACGAGCTGATCCGCATTGATGAAATAATCAGGTGGTGCTGAAAGGGCGAAAGTTTTGAGTGTCTCACGACAGGAGCTTAAGAAGTTAACTAAGAAGGCGACGTCGGGATCGACATCATCTGGGGATGCGGTTAAAGTGAAGCACTCAAGGGAAGGCACCTTGAGGCAGTCGAAAAAGTCGTTGGCAAAACCCTCTTCTCGTACGATGCCCCGGCCAATACGAATATGCACCTCGAGTTTCTTGAGAGAGTGATGGATGACGGGCTCCAAGTCGTGTTCCATTCTATTCGATATAGCATCTGGGAAAATGCCTGTCTGAAGTTTTTCCGCAAGACGCAACAGCTCCAGAATCTCATCTACAGATGAGGTATTCCACGTAATGCTAGTCACGTTGTCCCATTGAATCGGCATATTATACAGAGGGAAGGGTTCTCCCCCCATGATCAGTTCCCCAAGGGACGGCGTTTCCAGGGGTACGATGCGCCCCCACTCGCAGTCAGTGCATATAATTCGAAGAGACTTCAGGTTGGGCAGACACCGAACGTCTCCAAATAACAAGGGATAAAATTCCCAATGCATCGCAAGTCTCAAAGCCTGCCAGCGTGGAGCGGATGCTCTGACGACATCAAAAAGAGGCAGTAGTAGGCCGACCATTTTCTTGAATTCTTCCTTTTCATCGCTTTCGTCCTCTGTGTCGCTGTCTTCGTTCCCCGAGGGAGGGTCGGCGTTAACCCTCCAATAGTCGTGATATAAGGATAATATGAGGGGAAACTGCCGTGATCGATCGAGCCACTGTCGCGTCAGCTCACATAGCACTGGTACCTTGTCTTCTGAGTAGACAAAGATGTCGACTTTTGTCCATAACCTGGGCGTAGCGAATGCGACTTCGCGCCAAGATTTGCAGACGGCCGACAAGACGAGGGGCACTGAGCAATCCGCTTTCGCGAAACGATGATGGACTGGGCGGTTTTCGAAGCCAAAGGTCCACGATTCGAATGGATCCCTGGTGAGATCCACGACGATGGCGAAGATTAGCGAGACGATTTCTACAGGAAGTAAAGAGGTAATGGGATCGTGGGTTTCGTTAAATCGCCTCTTGACGGCTGTACGCCTTCGGAGAAGTGCCTTTGCAAGTTCGTCCACTTCGTCGAGTTCCCGACAAACGCTGCAAGGGTTTCCGTCAACAATCTTGCAAGCACCCCTGTCGGACTCGAAGCCACCGATCAGCAGCTTGTCCAAATTGTCGGATCGGTTGCCATTCTCAATAGATGCAGTCATCCAAAAGATAAACGCAGTCTTTGAGCTAACTCTCTTGGACTTCGAGGTGGTCAGAAACAAAAAGGTAGGATTCCGGAAGAGCGTTCGACAAAAAATTGATCCGTTGTCGACATGGCACGTGCCAGCGCTTATCAGGGGCTTGCCCAAATGGATGGGGAAGGCAATCAGTGATATTTTTTGCAAGAAATACATACAAAACGAGCGACTAAGTACAAGCATAACGTTCATATGAGGTGTACTTACTGTTTATGAGTATTAGGGGATCAGACAGATCTAGAAAGAAAATGAAAGAAAAAGAAGGACAACGATAGCGAGTATGTGTGGGTATATAGGCGTGATTTTTGGATAGCGATAGCAATTACGAGTTGAGCGAGGTGGACAAAACGAGGGAGGAGTTACAAAGATATAGATCTTGCAGAGTTTAATATGCGCTGTCGAAGGAATGATGGAACAAAACGACATTGAGACCCACTCGGCTTCACATCAGATAGCAATATTTCACTCACGAAGACTGAACATCAGATATACGAGGGCGTTTCGCAGATGCAACGGCCGAGATGGAAGTATCTTCATCCCTCGTCCGCAAGAGGCGCCGCCTTGGCATAGGCTTCATGGGACGCTCGAAGACAGGTGCCTGTGGGCCAATCATGGCAACTTCATGGGCCGCCACGGTCAGTTCATGGAGGAGCTCCGTATTCCTTTGTTTGGATTTCTGTACCGCCAGCGCTCTTTCCAGAGAGCGTTGACGAGCTTCAGATTCTTTGAGCCTTCAGAAAAGCGCGTGCATAAGCCAGATGTTCGGTAGGATGAAGAAAAAAAGAAGAGAGGTACCTTTGGTGCAGCGCCTCGAACTTGGTAGCCCAATTGCCATTGTCCCTCTTCAGGGCCTGATTCTCCTCTTCCAGGTCGTAGTACTTCTCATTCAGGCTAGTCACCGCCTCGTCCCTCTCGTACTCCAATTCCGCAATCTTCTCCTCGAGCTCCTGCGCCTCGGCGACCGCATCACGTTCACCCCTTCTATGGACATCAAGCGCTGCGGCGAGGCCCTCGCATTTCTTCATGAGCATGTCCTCGGTTTTGGTCTTCACGAGCAAGGACTTTTCAAGTTGCTTGACCTTCTGACGGAGTCCAGCGTCAGGGGACATGTCGGCGTAGATGCGGCGGATGGCGGGCTGGATGAAGGGGTGATACTTCGGTGGGAGGTAACGGAGCTGTACGACGCGTCAGTCAAGGTTTGTGAATGGTGGTCTCAGAGGAGACGTACTTCGGGAACGACTGTTCAAGGCATAATGCACATGTAAGTACAATTTGCGGCATGAACTCAAACGAAAAAGTGATACGACGTACCGAGAGAAAATTCCGTCCGACACTCAGGGCAAGTCGAAGTCATCCCTTGGTTGCTCGGCACATTCGCGTGGTCAATGAGACACTGCTGGCAGTATACATGCCCTGTATGTCCGGAGACCGCGATATCAAGGTGAAAAACGAAACATGACGCGTCAAAGGGCTTATCGCGTACCGCAAGGTGTACAGACGGGTTCTTTGAACTTGCTAGAGAGACAGATGGAGCATTGCGTGACCATATTACCAGAAGAGAGATGATCTGAAAAGAAAGAAAACGCGGAAGTGAGTCCTGGAACGTCTACGACCCTGACCCTAACGCGGCTAAGAGTGTTGATAGGGAGATGTTGGCGGTGCCAGTACAAAAGGCAATGGGACACTTGGTCTCGGCACGTGATAGCGGGCCAAGTTGAACTTCGCGCGCGATTGATGCGCCACCGCTTAAATGCGGCCGCTTTGACTCAACTTCTTGACAAGGCTCATTTTTCTGAATTCTTTCTATTGAACGCAAGAAATACCTCAACCTAAGTTGAAGAACCTGTATTATTATTGAATTTTTCTCATGATCCGTCCAAGTTCTACTACTACAGTACAGGACGCTAGATCTGAGTCATTGCTCATGGTCTATTTGACCGCTAGATACATTGCATCTAAGATCAAAACACTACACCAAGATCTAGAAAACATGGGTCCCAGTCGATGTAATGACACCAATTTTGGTGAGAAGGATCAGACAATTTATTATGATCATGAGGAACCCAAAAAGAACCTGACTTCAATCGTCTCATTTTCTTTTCAGGCGAGCTCTACTCAAAGCGTAAGTAATTTAGTATAGTGACAGGTATATGTAGTCATACTTTCGTTGTCTTTAACAGAATTTCTGAGTTGATAAACACCATAAATCGCGAGGAGAAAAGACGCGACGCGCCTTAAATTACGTACACGTGATTACGCACCCCTGATGCAACCCGCAGGACAACAAGGCCAAAGTCGTTCATTTCCATTTGGGTTCCTTGCACTGCACTGTGCTAGCTCCATCCTTCACGGCAATATCTGGTCAGGTTCTCCCCGCACCCTGGCCATCTCTGGGCGCGATTATCACGAAAGCGGACTCTGTTTTATCAAACCTCCGACTTTCTCTGTGTTTTGAGCCCAATATCGTCCCGTGTCTTTGCTTTCACCTCGGACGACAATTGAATGTCTGCTAGTCCCAACGGCTACCCACCGAATCATTACGGCGAGAGCACACTATCTCCTTATAAGAGCTCGCGCGACCGCTCGACGTCGAGACCGTCGTCCAGAACCTCTTTGCGGACGCACAGCCCGTCTTTCTCTCTCGACGACCCAGGCAAGTCCTTCGATATTTATGTCATTTTTCCTCTGCTGTCAACCTGGCTGACAGCGCCTGCCCAAATTCAGTCGCGGTGCGGAATCAGATGTCCACACTGAAGCATAACATTCGACAACAGCAAGCCCAGCTCAACACACTCGAGAACATCGTCCGCAGCGGTCCCCGTCCTTACGGTCCGGAATTGACAATGGATCGTGACGACAATTACATACCCTTGGCAGGGTCTGCTTCGACTTCGTCGATGCCTCCCTCGTCGTATAATAATGGTGCCTCGACGTCAGGCACGGCGTCAGCGGCTATCAAGGTCAAGAGGCGATCGAGCCATGATGTATTGCTGAGCCTTGCGGGGCCAGATTCAAACTTGCCTTTGCCTGTGCGAGATAGGGATTCAACATTGGACGAGAATGGAATTAGGGAGGGGATCCCTTCTACCTCCCCGACGTCGATAAAGCGTCCTCCGAGCCCGACGAGAACACTATCGAGTATGTAGCTACCTGTTTCTATTTCTTACGAGTGATCTTGTTTTTGTTAATGATGGATCCCTCCAGGGATACCTATATCAGCTGTGGGTATGTATCTCTGATGTTCCTCTATGTCGCCTCCCTAACTCATCACGATCATACAAATTGACTTTCAGGCAACGCCCGGGCTCTAGCCGACGAAGGAGCCACGTCACGACCAGCTCCTCTTTCTTCCTCAAAGCTCCAACCATCCGAATCAACAACCACAACATCGACATCACTAAGTGCAGCCACAGCCGATACTTCCTCTTCCTCCTTGCAAACTCCCGCGTCTCCAAACAAAAGGTACTCACTGACACCAGGTGGCACGACGAAGGTGTTAGCGGACCTCCAATTGGGCGTGATCAACGCCCGTAATGCCCTTGAGAACACGAAGCAGCAGCTGAGGCTGTCGCAAAGGAGTGTTGCACAGCTCACAAGGCAGACGGAGGATTTGAAGGAGGGAAGAGAGAGGTTACGTTTGGAGAATGAGGGGCTGAACAATGTCGTTGCAAGGAAGGAGAGGCTACTACAGGAGGTAATTAAGATTGGTCTGGTATGATATTGTTTTTGTTCTGACAAGTCCTTCTTTAGGTCCTAGAACGAGCCCGCAAAGCCGAAGCCGAAGCCGCCCAACTAAAAACTCAGCTCAAAAGCGAAACATCCACCTCCAAAAAGGCCATCCGCGAAATGGAAGCCCAACTCTCCGAATCGACTGCCCTCTCACAAAAATCTGAACGCGAATATATTACCCTCCGCGACTCGCTGAAGCACCTCACGGAACAATGGAAGCACGACACCGACCGCCTCCGGGAGGAGATGAAGAAGCGCGAGGAGAAGCTTCAGGCGGAGGCGCAGAAGGTGGGCAAGATGTATCGCGAGCTGGTGGAGCAGGTGCAGAAAAAGAACGAGGCGAGGGAAGAGGTTAAGAAGTTGGACGAAGAGGATAAGAAGAAGAGCGAGGAGGTGGAGAAGTACTGGAGGGACCAGATCGAGCAGCTCAAGGAGAAGATAGAGAAGGAGGGTAGCGATAGTGTGGAGGCAAAGAGGATCGCAGAGCAAGTTTTTTTTCGATCGCCTTCTGCTCTGATTGTGGTGCTAACTTCATTATTCTTTTTCCCGTAGCCATCTGGCAGAAGAGCTAGCACGACTGCGGAGGCTTATGCGCTCTGCAGGGCGTATGCCCTCTGGTGATGATACCTCAGCCTCAGAACCAATACCCCAGAAATCAGATCCCCCTCCATGATAAGATTTTGTTCATATCGCCCTGGTTGGACGCAAATGGATGGAACAACCCCTGGAAATTGGGCGACTTGTAATCACCGATACCTTCGTCCTTCCCACTCACCCTCTCTTTCCCTTTTTCTTCCCAACAATTCGCCTCTCTTTTTTGCCCCGTTTCTTCTATCTTACGACACTCTGACGACATGGACTCTTGCCTCCCGATTCGCTTGGTTATGCTTTGCATTGCATACAAGATTCGTACAACGCTCTCCTACAGCTAGCTACTACTTTGCTACTCACCACATTCGCTACTACACTATACGTATCCCGTATACCCTGCTTAATTGACATTTCCTTTGCTCTCAACCCTTCTCGAAAATGACGTTTATTTTCGTACCTGGCCCTGGCCCCTGGGCCGCACAGTGATGAGGCCACTCGTGACGGAAGAACCACGTAACGTAACATCCACGTGACAGTTACGTACACAATGACAGGAGGCGCCGGGAAGTTGCGCTCGTGCTTGAACCTGCGCAGTGCCAGCTATCGCTAAAATCTTTCTATTCCCTCGTACTTGCATCCAGCATGTCGATTCCACCTCTTGCAGAGCTTGAGAAAGCAGCTAAGGAGCTGGTGTATAAGGCTCGAGAAGAGGAACCAGAAGGACTCCAGTGAGTACGGTTCTCGCCCCGTATTGGTTGTCTTTCGGCGGCTTTAGACCTCGAATGGCTACATGATGAACCCATTATGATTTTACTTACATCCGTTATCTGATTGTGTTTAGTGGTGTTACGCCTCGGCAGATTCGTCAGAGGCTTCAGGAGCGCTTTGGTTTGGAAGAAGGCGCGCTGGAGGTGTCCGAGTATAAGAAGGCATTGAAGAGGGCTATTGTTGACGCTGTTGTGGGTACCTTTATGTCCTCGTATCTACCTTTCACATCCATATTCCGCACCGGATGATTTCTCTGATACGAATGTCTTTTTTACAGGAAGAAATCAAAGCCGCGGAAAGAGAGAAAGAGGAAGAATTGCCTGACGAATTGCCTGACGGCCCTGCAGCTGAAGAAGCGGAGGAAGAGGGCGCAGAGGGCGCAGCTAAGCCTGCTTCGAAGGTCGTTCCTAAACCTGAGAGCGCTGCGGAGGCCGTTACGGGACAAGAAGACGACGTCTCTCCCCCTTCCCCTCAGAAGAAAGATAAAGGCAAAGCTAAGGCCACCGTGGAGAATGAAGAGGAAGAGGGAGAAGACGAAGTCCTGCCAGCTAAGAAGAGAAAGCCTTCGAAGCCTCGTTCTGCCAGGAAGGTCGTATCTGACGATGAGGAAGAGGAAGAAAAGACGAAAGCAACTCCGGCGAAGCCCAAATCCAAGCCCACTTCTCCTGAGAAAAGTCCCGTCAAAGCGAAGAGGCAAGTGGAGGATGAAGAAGCCACTCCGAAGAGGAAGCGAAGGCCTTCTACTACGACGGCTAAGCCGAAGCCAAAGAAGAGAAAAGTTGAGTCAGAGGATGAAGACGAGGATGTTTCTGAGCCCGAGGAGGAAGCCGAAGAATCGGACTACCAGGAGGACGAAAGCGACGAGGACAGCAAGAGAAAGAAGAAAGGGAAGACAGCCACGACTGCTAGGTCAAAGTCGAAGAAGGTGGTCGACGATGAGGACGTCGATATGGACGTCGACGAGGAGGACGAAAAGACGAAAAGAGGTTCCAGCAAACCTAAAGTCAAGGCACCAAGGAAGTCGAAGGACAACAAGAAGTACAAGTCTCTGGTATGTCGGACTTCACGATTTGCTCATTTACAATAGACCAACAGTATGTAATTCCATAGGAACACGTCCCGACTTCTGACATGGAGCAGGACGAACCAGGTCCTATCATTGTCGGTCCTCCTGTGCTGACTGCAGCACCACCTGTCAAGAAAGCCGAGAGTAAAAAGGCGAGTAAATCCTGCCCTCAATGCCTTTCCACCGCCTGATCTTCTGGCCCGTACTCGCTGCAGCCTGTATCCCCAGTCAAGGTTAAGACAAGCGCAAAGTCCAAGGATGATACCACACCTCGCAAGCAAAAGCCTGCTTCATCTAAACCGGCATCAAGTGGACCCTCGAAATCTGCAAAGGTGAAGAGAGACGAGCTACGTATATGGCGTGTCTGCGCGTCATGGGCGTATTTTATATCTGAAATTTTTCCTGCATCTTGTAGGATGACGACAAGAGCGAATCGGAGATGTCAGTCCTAATTGACGAGCCACCCAAGAAGAAAAGGAAGTCAGCAAGCAGTGAGAAGGTAATTATCTCATCATCTCCTCCCCACCACGGTGTATCGTACTCAAACAGGTTGTGCACTCTTGCAGAAAGTAGCCAAACCAAAGGAGAAGAAGACCACCAAGTCGACTCCCGGGGGTAAAGACGAGGATACCATCAAGCGTCTGAAGGTGTGTGTTCGCTCACAGAAGTGCTTCTT
>NHYE01005604.1:0-58528 GCA_002938385.1 Gymnopilus dilepis
CCCTGCACCTGCCACTGCCGTGCCGCCCACCCACCTCATGCCTGTCTCTCCTCCGTTCTGGGCTCGCCTATATCTCTTCCCTCTCCGCCCATTGATTCTTGTAGTATTTGTTGATGGTTTCTGCATTCACATCAAGTGTAATAGTACTTATTTAGGCCGCCTGTTTCCCCTTCCAAAAAATTGTAATGATGGGAGTCCATAGATCCGCATCGTGTGTCGTGAGTGGTGTGATTCTCATTTTGAAGCAGTCCGAGCTGCCCAGTTGCGTCAAACACTGCGCAAGATTGTAGGATCGAAGGCTTGGAGCGTATCAGAATGTGATAGCTCTTCCGAGATCAAGAAGGTCAAGATCCTAGGGAAAATTAAAGACTAAGGCTGCGTGCGACGCGACACAGTCCATCACATCGAGTACAGCGCAAGAAATTGAGGGCCGATAAGGTATGGATCGTCACGCTGAAAGGACACCGTCTGCGTCTCAGCCTTCAGGAGGAGAAGCGTCCTCTGCAGCAGCTTCCAGGCATACTGCTCATTTGGGTTTCTGTCTCCAGGTGGAAGGTCTTCAGACAGAGTCTGGAGGAATTCCATGGTCATTTTCCTGAGAGCGTCGTGGATGATGGTGTCTGCTGCAAATTTCAGATGGGTCATGATAGCGCCCTTAGGGAGGGTGCTTGGAGGTGTGGGCGACTCTGGTTCGGTGTCGATGTCCTTCAATGCATTTTCGACGGATCCTCGAAGCATATCTATCCCAGCATCACAGTCGCGTTGCCTAGTCTCCAGTACCTGTATTTGATTTCGCATCTAGAAACAAATCAAGCACTGTCAAGGATTTGTCAAGGTTGACAAGTCAAATTCGCAGACCTTTTCTAGACGAGCTTCAAGGTCAGCATCTTCGGACTGCTGGAGTAGTGGAACAGAATATTGGGTGAGCGCTGCACTCTGCTTTTTTATCGCTTGGACGTCCTGCAATGCCTTTTCAAAAAGCTGCAATTCGGAAGACACAGTTTGTCCGGTCGATCCCTCCGGTGTACGACGCCTCTCTAGCTGTACCAATGCTCCGAGCAACTTTCTGACCTTCGTCTCCAACTCAGCCATCTTCTGCAGATACTCGCATGAGATCCCATTGTGTAAAGAATTCCTCTGAAGGGGTTTCTCTTTTCCTAGAGCAGCGTACTGTCCGTCTAACCTTTCCAAATTAGGCCGGTTGCTTTCTAGCCACGAAAGAAGCTTTTCCTGATAATGTTGGAGAGCGGCAGCTCTGTCGAAGACTGAGTCCGAGCCCGAGTCACGAGCAATTTCACGGAAATATACCCCCAGGTGAGATAGATATTCAACCTTTGCGGTCTAAGCATGATACCAATGAATACATTTGAGCAGCATTCCAAGATTATACTGCACCTTGCACCCTGCAACCTGAGATTCTAATTCGGCGGCGCTGGATTGCTTACGCTCGACATCCTAGTAAGTACTGTCAGTTTTCAGTAGCGGTTACAACGCAGGATGACTGCACCTCTGGTCCCAAGGCCTGGAGGTCTTCGGCCTTTCCTTTGGGTAGTCTGCTGAGATTCCTAAGCTTGAGTTCGTTCTTGACTGTGTCTATGAAGATCCTGTTGCAAGGGGCGCGTCAACAGTGCATAGATATGCTCAACAAAAGGAAGAATACCCAACAAAATTCATGTTCTGCATGGCTGTAGGACAAAGTGCCATGTATGTCTCTACAGAAAAGAGTTGGGAACAAAGGTGACTTTGGAGATTGAGAAAGAAAAAATCTTTTTGCAGCTCATGCTGAGTAATTTCATTTGCTCGGAGCTTAGCTCTTCTGTGCAGGGTCGTGAAAGTGATGTAATTCATTTCCAACATTGCAAAAATACTGGTACACCTTCTACAGTTTCGCAAATTGTCCGACTGAAGGAGGAACGCCGGACGGATTGTAGCGCAGAGCGGACCTATTGACATCCTTTAGAGACTGATATCCTCCGACGGTCATCAATATGTCGAGGTCCTGATAAAACAAATCCATGTTCACTTGTTCTGGGCGATCAAAGTTTAATTGACACTTACTGCTAATAAGCTTTTCATGACATGCCGACAACCGGTTTCGCCTTCATGGGACATGCCCCAAATATAGAGCCTACCGACCTGCACGGCATGTGCCCCTAAAGCTATTGCTTTGAAAACGTCCGCCCCTGTTCTAATTCCTGAATCGAAGATAATCTTCATCTCTGTATTTGCGTGAGCTACAAGCATGCTACTTCTTCAGGTCCACTCACTATCTCCGACGGCGTCCACGATATCTGGGAGGATCTCAAGGCTACCAACGGCTCCATCAACTTGGCGTCCAGCATGATTCGACACAACAATTCCTTCGCAACCAAGTTCAAGAGCTTTCCGAGCGTCTTCTACACTCTGTATGCCTTTCAGAAGGAAAGGTCGACCTTTAGAAATGCGTTTCCACTATAAGAGTTTGCCGATCAGAATCTGATAGACTGCGCGTTGGGCATGAGTACCTCTCTGATAAGCCACGGAATCTTCTCCCAACTGTGCGCTTTGCCGTGCCAAACACTCGAATCTATCCACTTGCCCGGATCCTTCTCTAGTTCTTTGCCGTATTTGCGCATAAATACTGGATCTGATGCCCCAACCTCATTGCCAACCTGCAGAACATTATGCATCAATAGGATTTGACAAACGACAGTTGCCTTACAGTCCCTGGATAATAGAACCTGAGACAATCATTCAACAGCTTGTTCGACGCCAAAGATGCGCATATACCCACGTGTAGTTTGCAATATCAACGTCTGTAGGCCGCCAGCCCAACTGCCAGGTGTCCACTGTTAACATACAGACATCGAAGCCGCTCTTCCATGCGCGTTCCAAAAGGCTAACGGTCTGCGAAGGAGCAAGAAAACATAGATTCATATCAAGGGGAAGAAGATGCTGAGTGGTACTGACGACTTCATCATCGTGCCCCATATAGAGCTGGAAGAACCTTGGGGAAGTCGCATTGGCTTCCCTGTAACCACTGAAGTTGTAAACGCTATTGCTGTCAGTCTTCTTGGAAGCACCCTCTTCATTGGCTTTGGCGACGTCTTCAATCGGCTGAGAGCCTGCTGTTGATAGGCAATACTTTGTATCACATTCATAAGGTCAAGCGATAGAGACGAGACAAATACGCATACAGGAAGGCCGAGTTCTCCTGCGATTTTAGCAGGTACTAGTTCACCTTGAGTATGGTACAGCTTATTTATACCAATAGGTGCAAAGATGATGGGGGCTGGAAGATGGTGACCAAAGAGGTCGACTGTTGAACACATCAGAAAGAATTATCAAATTTGATACCTAGGTTCACTGACCTGTCATATCTCTCGTATTGGTATCGACGAGCATTCGCGGTATGATCCTCCATCTGTAGAAGGCCTCGCTAGGGAATGCCTCTCAGTCTGGGTGAAGAAAGGGCCATTGCATATAGTGAACCCTACCGGTTAGCTCTATCTGTCCATCCTAGGCCCGCATTCGAATTGACGTAGAAGTATCCTCGGTCATTCAGTTTGGCTTTGACAGAGTCAGAAAGCTGTTCGGGATGCACAGAGAAGTTGGGCACTGGACTAAGAGGTCAGGAAAGCTCGTCTTTCGTAAGATCAGAAAACTCACGAAGGCCCTTCTGACCGCCATTTTTGAAGACTTCGCGTTGGTACAGGGAGTAATGGGGCGAGGGGCCCTTAGGCTTATTCGTTGGATCCATGATGAGGGAGAGAGAAAGCCCAGGCAGCATACAAGCTTGTACAGGCTTTTGACTAGGTGCGCCATGACATCATCACTGAACCATGCCATGGCGTATCGCCCACAAGAATAGCACAGTGCAAACTCGAAAATAATCCTGAATTTGAGCCAACAAATTACAGGTAGACTCCTTCTGTGTCTTCATTCGTCTCGCTGAGCGCCACCTCTGGTTCAGCTGCAGGCTGCGGGTCATAGTGTGACCCGGCGACGACGCCTTTCTCTGCCAAAGCCATCTTCAGAATGCTTATTCGTTCTTCCTGCGAACCACTGGAATAGAGATCAGTAAAACGTTCTCTCGTCATCTCTTACGAAGTAGACGCACATCACCACTTGATTTTCCTCAAAGGCCTTCTTGAGCTCTGGGTCTGGACTTTCTCCCTCCTCCTTCAAGGTTGACTGCAGGATCGTTTGCGTGTCTTTGAGATGCTTCAAAGAATTCTGGAGCCTTGCGATCTCTAGCAATGTTCGAGCAAAATCAGCCTCCGGCTCGGAATACAGAAAGATTTGACTTTACCATCGGTAAGAACTCCAACATCAAGGCCTATGGCCTCAGTCAGCGTGAAAGGTTGTGCAAATCGTGGTCTGTAATCCATGCCTGCTAAAGGGAGCGATGGTGAGAACGTAAATCACCGAAAGCGGTCAGTTAGCCGGATTTTAGACGTCATCGCCACCGCCAACGTACTGCTGAAGGTCAGTATTGTACAGATACAGTCCCTTTTTCGATACTGGAAACAGTACTAGTGGTAATGCGATTATTCTAAAATACAATCTTGCAACTTCTATGTGTACAAAGACATAATTCCGTAACTCTCAACGACAGGTAGACTCTACGACGATCTATTGCGTCGACGTCTTGAATATCTCGGGCCACACCTTCCTTAACTCTTGCAAGGTGCTGATATCGACGACATCATTGTCGGGTGCACCAGGCTCCCGTGCATCATCTATAGCTTTGATTTTCCCTCCTTCCATTGCCTCGAGGCCCTTCTCACAGAAATGCACGCAATGTCCCCAGCCGAGGGCTCGAGCAGCATCCACATTTTTGCGATTGTCGTCGACAAAGTAGCATTTCGAAGGGTCCTTGACATTGGCTTGCTTTAGAGCCTACCGTGGACCGCTGTTAGTGATATTCAAGACGTCGAGTATACCATCGCTACCATTTCGTAATACTCGGGCTCTGGTTTGCAGACGAAGTTCTTGACATTGTAATCGCAGAATACCAGACCATCAAAGAGATCGTCGAGCTTCAGAATGCGCAATACTCTTTCAGCATGCTAAGACCAATGATCAGGATCTATAGAGATGAAAAAGATTACAGTACATACCAGACGGTAGGCATTGGTCAGACCCCAAATTCGGACCTTGCTCTTGTCGATGTCCTCGATAAGTTTCCGCAACTCCGGGTCGTAGGATATCATTTCTTCCAAGGGTAAAGAGCCATCGCATTTTCGATCAAAATCTAAAGGGTCTGGAAGGAAGCATTGAGTCGATGAGGTCTTTCGCAGAGGCAAGGACTGCACTACCAACGTCGTGATGTTTGGTGAGACCGCGAAGCGCGAGTCCGTACTGGGTATAGTACTTCAAATGCAGTTCAGAAGCTTCTTGATGACTGAGACCAAGATTCACGAAATAAGCTGACAAGAGTACGGTTGAGAGACTGAACGATCCTTGACGACGCCAGCGAACGCTAACCGTGAATCCTGGTGCCCATTGCATGGGAGATATTGGAGCTCGCAGAATAGAGGGTGTTGTCTATGTCGAACCATACTATAGGACGGTCGTCCTCAGCGGCACCGGGAGCAGATTGTGATGTGAGGGTGTCGGCCATGGTGCAAGGCGTAGACCATCAGTCGACATCATCCGATCATCATGACATCAGCCATCTTATCTTATCTGAAGTCTCGGCAACTTGCGGTAAAACTGTGCAGCTTTTCAAGCCACACTTCGGCACCAAATCCAGACTTGGACAAGATTATAGGCATCGGCCTCGACGACCTCAAGACCACAAGGTACGTCCCCGGCGCCTCTTTTGTCGTCAATGGCATGCTGACCCTCGTCTGAAGAATGGCCAGAAGCAAAGAACTCGTTCCCGGAATCGGGCGTTTCTCCCGCTCCCAGGTCTACGCTAAGCGTGGCCTGTTCAAGGGGCTCAAAAAGTCGACCGCCCCTGCTTCCGAGGCCAAGCCCGAGACCATTGAGAAGGCCATTGGTGGCGAAAAGAACGGTGGAAAGCGTCTCGTCCCTACCTCCAAGGCCCCCCGCTTCTACCCTGCTGAAGATGTCCCCAAACCCAAGAAGAGCCGCAAGTCCCCCAAAGCTCCCTCTCTCCGCCCCTCCATTACCCCTGGAACCGTTCTTATTCTCCTGGCTGGACGTTACCGAGGGAAGCGTGTTGTGTTCTTGAAGCAGCTTGCCAGCGGACTTCTGTTGGTTACTGGTCCCTACAAAGTCAACGGTGTTCCTCTCCGAAGAGTAAACCAGGCCTACGTTATCGCCACGTCAACGAAGGTTGATATCTCAGACGTCAAGGTGCGTGGGTTGTGCAAGCTGCACAAAGCATATCCATTAATTTCTTCTTAGCTCGACGCCAAGTTTGACGACTCTTACTTCGCCAAGTCCTCCACTAAATCCTCAAGCTCCGCAGAGGAGGAGTTCTTCGAGGATGGCAAGCCCAAAGCCAAGCAACCCATCCCCGAATCCAAGGCGGCCGATCAAAAGGCTGTCGACGCTGCTATCTTGGCCTCCATAAAAAAGACTGACAACCTCTCCAAGTACCTCAAGGCTAGCTGGGGTCTGTCGAAGGGCCAATTCCCTCATCAGCTTATCTTCTAAGTAGTCGGCGCTTTGGGTCTGTAGGAGATGGTCGTTGGGGTGGTCCATAATGTATATGCAGATGCACTTTTCACTCGCAACATATGCGTTCCATGCCGCTATGATATACACATTTTGAATGAGTTGCTATGGATCGCGATGAATACCTCAGAGAATGAGACGCGAAGCGTGTATTTGATGCGAGCCAAACATATGATAATTGCCTCAGCAGCAAAAAATAGATTGACCACCACACTTGGCATGAACGCTCTCCGAAGAGCGCATCTTCGGCCTCACTCCTTGAGAGACACTCGGTCGCCATGCACTCGTTCTCGTCTAGCAGGCCGTCGATCTCTTATGCAAGAAGCCTGCAACGGATTTCTTGACCTTGCCCTGGCTCTTCCGATCCCTCCTTCACTCCCGACATATTCCACAACTATCATTATCGTTACCCTTGTCTCTCGACTCGCCCTTCTTCCGGTCTCAATATGGGTCAGCTTGTACACTTGACTGTGACCTCAGATACTTAGGCAATTCTGGCTTGCTGACAGGGCAAAGCACGGACACGACGCTTAGAGGAAATAGTCGTGCCAGAAGTTGAAAAGCTGAAACCACTCGTTGCAAAGAGTGTCCTCGAGCAGATGAAGGCTGCTGGAATGAGAGGCGACAAGAAAGCACTCCAGGCATATCATACTGAGAAATGTGTTCAAGTGGTCGGTGTTTAGTCTATCGTAAAAGCGTTGAATGAACACACTTATAGTTAACTGCACGACGCGAAGAGCTGATCAAGGAACACCGATGCAGTCCTCTACCTTCCATCATCCTTCCCCCATTATCTCAGCTCCCTGTTTTCGTTGGCATTACAATGCTTCTAAATCGTCTTTCAGTCCCCCCAACACCATTTGACTCGGAGAGTTTTATGACATTGGCTTCCCTAGCCAGCCCCGATCCGACTATGACGCTGCCTGTAGTGCTGGGATTCCTCACTATGGCCAATGTCGAATCATCAAACTGGGTTATGAACGCCGCCGAGAGGCAGCAGCAGCGCGTCCTCGAAGAGCGAGAGGCGAAACGCGTAGCAGAGGGAGGAAAGCCTCGGATACACCCTGGCAAGATCATTAAGTCCACTTTGAGAGGACTTTCGATTCTAAGGATTATCGTTGCTGCACTGACTCCAGGAGTAAGTCTTCCCGTACGAATAGCGTGCCGGAGTCTGATGTAGTATTTGACAGAGCGTTGCTCTCTACTGGGTGACTTCTGCAGCCTTCGGTTTAGTACAAACCTGGGCTATGGAATGGAATGACGCCCGACGAAGACGACGTCTTTTCGCCTCCCTTAAGGCTACCACACAAGCCGCTCCTACCACTGCGACTCGTCCTGCGACTCAGCGAAAGTGAAGTACCGCCATGTCATCTCGTAAGTCTCGTACCCTTTTTCTTTGGGATGACAATACAAGTGGTATAGAGGGAGCCTCCGTATTTTCCTGAGGGATTGAGGCATCCGGTGACCCATTCTTGATCTAATATGACCAACCCTATTGTTGCCTGTTTCTGCAAGCCTCCTCTTCTAATATGTTTCTTAGGGATAAACTTCTACCCTCGACTTTCGGGTCCTCTTGGACCGTGTTTCACCGTGTAACAGCACCAGGATAGTTGGTCATGTTGGATTGCAACGCCTGCTTGCTATCACAAGATCAGGCGGCAGGTGTTTGAAAGGCATTACTCGATTGTGGTACTAACTACATCTTATCTACTGGAATCGTCCACAACACGAGGAAGAAGTCGTGGGCAAGGAGGAAAGTTGATTGTATGGGCAAATACAAATGTCGAGGCGATATTCAAAATAGATAAATTATACAGATACCAAAAGAAAGGAAATCCGGAAGATATGACCTTAACCAAGGCCGCCCCAAGGTCCGCGAATTCGTCGTGCAAGTTGTATATCCTTGGTCATAATTGTGACGCGCTTCGCATGAATGGCACACAGATTGCTGGATGTGCAAGTAGAGAGACATTATTATTGAGTCGGTGTTGCATTTCTCAAGCACTCACGCGTCTTCAAACAAGTGTACAAGATACGCTTCCGTGGCTTCCTGTAGTGCCAAGAGAGCGGAACTTTGCCACCGGAGATTAGCGCTGTTTTCGAAGTTCGTTTCCGTGACCATCTCCATTGTAATTTCTCGTACCTGCCACCATGGGCAATTGTCAGAAGGCGGGTGAAGGAGGAAGACCGTCGACTTGACGAACCACGCGTGAAAAAGGCAGCTTTTGAAGCAATAGATCTGTGCTCTTTTGATACCGCCTGATCTCTCGAAGTGCAACAGTGCCTGGCCTGTACCGTCGCTTCTTGTGAACTTCTGCTGCGGCTGCGTACAGACGCATGTAAGACAATGGAGGCAAGGCAGCCATAGGCGACATACCGTCAGAAGCCCGACCTGTACTCTTCCTAGCTTGGGGAGGAAGCCCTCCAGTACTCTTCCGTGCAGTCGCCGTCTTGGTCTTTTTAGCGACAGGTGTCGGGGGGTCAGAGGAACCGGGAGCTGCCTTGCGTTTCCCGGAGCCTGAAGCTCTTTGAACGGTCTGAGCCATGTACAGACGCAAGAGGAATGTCGCCGGCGACTCTGAACGGAGCGGAAAGAGTGCCAAAGGCGCGGCGCGGACAATTGAGACAGACTTGAACAGTGTCCAAGAAAGGAAGTCGAAAGGGGCGGCGTGATCGTGTCTTCGGAGATACACATGCGCATACAGCGATCAGGGCTGCATATTTAGACGCGCGACTTGGCCTGTGCCACTTTGCTTCAATTCAACAATGCCAGGCGAGGTCCCCGTCGTGACTGGATACTATCGATACACGGATATCTGGTTCGAATGGTCTGAAATCTTCACCCCGAATCACCCAGCTGTTTCTCATACCGCATCTAGGCATCAGGCAATCCCAGATGCTGAGGATCGAGGACCTGTCAAGGCCATCCTCGGCGAGTAAAGGTCATTTTCACTCACCAACCTTTGTGTTGACGCCCGCAGTAGCCCATGACTCGCTGGTGCATCCCGATCATCCACTGCACGTCGAAGGCATCAAAGGCGTGCAGATGTACATAGGTACAACTCCACAGGCGTCTATGGACATTGTTAACAATTGACAATGCTGCAGGCACTTTTGAAACTGGGGAAGCGCGTCTCCTTTTCTCTTCCGCGCAGATAGACTACATTCGCTACTGGCTCCATGCCATGAAATTGACAAAGACCATCGTTCCTCTACCGTACTCAGACTGTCTTCTCACCGAGTCCAACTTGAAGACGGTATCACCAGTCGTATACCCTGATGGCGGTTCTCTACGTAATGCTATCAAGGTAGGTAAATTATAGCAGCTTTTTAAACGACCCTGTTTCCTCAATGAGCGGAAGGGCATCGACAAAAATAATAAACGTCTCAAAGGATCAAACCCGACCCTGACCAATAGACGCCATGTTTTTGAACGTGTCCGTGCATTCTGGGCTGCCAAGAAAGGTGTATGGTGTGCACTAGATTTCGAAGCTTGGGAGCGCGACCACACTGTACTCACAGAGTTTGGCTGGAGCACGATCGGCTGGAAGGAAGGCTCCCAAGTAGAAGATCGCGGCCACCTAATCGTCGAAGAGGCAAAATTTTATACCAATGGGCAATATGTACCCGACTTCAGATATGTGCGTGACCCTAGTTCGTATTCCCTGCCCCAGCTCAAACAGACCTTCCAGAACTACCAACACGGAGAAAGTGAGATTGTTAAAAAGGCGACATTCAGGGAACGAATAGTTGCCTTGATTGATTCTCTGAGAGAATACGGGCCCGTGTTCCTCATTTTCCACGACAATTCGCAGGATGTCAAGTGAGTTACCGACCTTTTCTTCTATGATCATTCATTTAAGTTCCATCCACATTAAAGGGATCTCAAAAACCTCAAAGTCAATCTGGAAAGCATGACTTATGTCATGCCGGACACCATGCCAGACAGCGGTATATTCGTTATCGACACATCTGATCTCATAGGCGCCCTTCTTGGAGAGGGTGCTGGTGACAAAAGATCACTTCAGAAGACATGCAGCCTGCTCCAAATATCCACGGAATACCTACACAATGCAGGCAATGATGCTCATGTACGTGATTTCGCTTGCCTGACACCTGATCACAGATCTTCCTAACGCAATGCTAGGCCACCCTCCTTGCCGCGAAGGAAATGGCTTCCGGGGATCCAGTCGATGTCCAGAGGGAGAAGAGGTGGCCTAATCAGACGCCAGTTGGTGTCAAGGTCGAGCTCAAACCCTGGCAAGAGGACAGTGACTATTCAGACGAAGAGGGGATCCTTCCTCCTCCGCCTGGTGTAAGACCCATACCTACTCAGGATAACGGCACACCCGCCCCTTCAAACTGATCAAAAAAGCCGACGCATATTGGCTCTCTTGTAGCATATCTTGTAACATCTTGGAATAGAAAGGGCATTGTACGATTGGGAGCTGTGGACCGTGGGATTGAGCAGAAGGATGTTGGACTGTACAATAGACAGAGTTGTCGTAAAGCAGATGATCTGAATACCACGTTGCAAAGATTTCTTCTCGCTCCTTGTCGTTGCAGGCCTTTTGGAGTTGCGACCAAGAATTGAAGTAACATGCTGAACTGCAAGACAAAAAAGCGACTCAATAATATGACTAGGTTTTATCTGTACTGCTAGAAGACAGTGAAAAACGGGTATTAAGTATGATAAGCACGAGTAGATAGTTGAATAGTGTTGTCCATCTAACGTCTAGGTATCTGGTTTGGTCAATCATCTTTCTTGTTCGACGTGTCATCGTCATCGTCTCCTTCATCTTCTTCGTCTGACCTATCGTCCCCGACCTTCTCGGGAGTAGGACTGTTAGAGTTTTAAGTTAGCTGCATGAAGACGTCTCCGAAGTGACAAAGGGCTTACCTGACCAAACTTTTGATACCCCTGAAACCAAATCATGTCAGCATCCTGTTCAGCTTCATTAAGCCTAGAGCTTACCTATACAGAATTTTTGTCATGAGGTAATACCAGAAGATATTGATGAATTGCAGTAATAACAACGGGATGAAAACTTGGTAGCGCATCCAGCTGACGAGATATACGCCTTCTTCCCAACTCCATTTCTTGGTCCATTCACTATGTTGGCTATAAGTGATCGCGCAAGCCATGAAAGAGGACACCTGCACGCACGGGACATTGGGCAATTCATACCAAACTGACCAGAGAATAACCAAGTTGAGATAGTGACGGAAGTAGCTTAAAGCGTACATGAGAAGCAGATTCGGCATGCAGGGAACAAGAAGACTTACGTCCAAATCGCGTAAAAGACGACGAATGCGTAGATTTTTGCGGTGTCCCATTGGATGTAATTCAATATTTTGGAGAACTAGAGAGAGGGGGCTTAGTATCGAGGTGACAGAAACTGCCCACCATCTACTTACAGCCAAGAATGAGTCAGGTATGTCCATGCTCATATAAACCGCGTTTCCGATGTACGTTAGGTTGATGAGATAGCTCCAGCTGGGAGAGAAGGTCAGAAGGGCAGAAAGTACGCACATGTGGAACGACATACCCAACCAACCACAGAGTTACAAAGTGGTGAATGACCAGTTCCAGATAGTCCTTGCGAGGTTTCTCTAATCCCAGCACAAGGACAACTAGCTGTTGTAGCCAGTAAGAAAACTGCATGAGATAGTAACGCTTGAGGTCAGGCCTCATGTCCCAGTGAGGATAGTCTATGCGAAAATTGAGAAATCGAAGGCAGAAGTAGATCAGACAACCAACCTAGCCAAAATTCGTTTGTGTTGTACCAGTACGTAGGCAAGTGGGACATGACAAGCTAAAAAAAGATATGTAAGACCTAGATACAAGCGCAAGCACGAAGAGCAACGGACATAGCCCCAGGTCCCTGATATCATGAAATAGAACACGGCATAAGCCTGTTCGGCAAAGCGGTCGATTTTAGATTCACGTTTGAGTCCAAAATACTTGGCCAGGGGTCTCGACACCTTCGCAGCGAGAGTCTCTCGTACGAAGGAGAAGAAGACTACATAGTAGGCTAGGAAAGCCAGATCCCACCATGATTTCTGGTACCGTGGATCCTCGGGCGGCGAGCCGGGTACGCGGCCTTTCAGGAGGAACAAGCCAGCGAAAGGGTTGGAAATGCCGGGTTCCACATACGGAGCAACGAGCTCCCAGTTGAGGTAGAGCACGATGGGGAGGAGAAGGAGTTTGAACGACGCAGCTGTGGCGTAGGCGTTAGTCAACGGAAAAACAGGTGGCGCCGTGGACGCGACATACCAGGATCCACGGCCCAGCGCACCCAAGCAGAGCGGCTTGCCTGCTTAGCTGCCCAGGCGGTGGAGAAGGAAGGCGACGCGCTGCGCGGGGTGGGGGCATCTAAGGGCCTGGGAGGGAATAAGAGCAAGAACGGGTAGCGCATGGAGAGACAAACGTTTGGGGGAGGAAGGGCCCTGTGAGATGGTGGGTGGGGTCCTGCCTGCAGAAAAGAGGGTCAAGGAAAGGGCGGGGAGATAAAGGTGAGACAGGCGTTACTCTATGCCATTTGTCTTGGTCTGCAGAGGCGTTGGGCGTTTCCGGCTTTTCGAGGACATGGACACAGTCAACCAGGATTCAAAAGTAAAAATAGGCCGAAATAGCTGCGTACGCGTCACGCCGTGACCCGCGTCCTGCTTTGCCTCGACTTGGAGATGTTTGCGACCCTTGGGCTCTTCAGCAGCCTGCCGTGTCCAGAGCGGCCCTCCTGCTCTCGCCCCAACTGCTTGTTTTCTCATTCTGCAGATATCCCCCCTCAGAGGCAGCTTGTACTTCCTAAGCCGACACCTGCCAAACCGACGCCTGCCGAGCCCAAACCCACTCTCGTGCCGGCAAAGCGCCCGACTGCCCCTAGCACTCCCCCTGAGCCACCGCGCAAACTCCAGAAAGTTGCGCCTCCACAAAGACCTCTGCCGGTCCAGTCATCCTCTCGTTCAGAGGTCGGTCTATTTCTTGTCCTTGGTTCCCTTCTCATTGTGCTTCAGACTGGTGTTCCTATTCTCAAAGTCAATGCTGCCCAGTCTCTCGTCGCCATTCCTGTTCGGCAGGTCTGTCTGATGTTTGTGGTCCCACTTTTGACACTGTCTGATATCTCGTGTAGACGATGTTAAAGACACTGTACGACCACTTTGTTGTTCTCTACAGGGCTATACTCCCTTCGAACCCCTCTCTTGCCTCCGATCATGCTCTCAAGCAAGAGGAAGAGGTATACAAGAAGTCAACGAAACTGACGTATCGAAATGTGCATTTGTATTCCCTTGGATGTAATGTAATATCTATTCACGACTGTATAGGCTGTAATACAATGTGTGGCCGCGCTCAAACGAAGGGAAACGCCGACTTCGATCAATCACCCGTCGGTCGGTACAGAAGACGAGATTGCTGCTCGATTAGAAGCGCAGAAATCAATAGAAGCTCTGCGTCTTTCTCGAGAACTCTTGGAGCCCTTTGTCCACTCTCTAGAGGAGCTGGAGCGATATGGCTATTTCACCAAGATTCCTGACGGTCCTGGCGGTGACCAGCCTACACAAGAGGGCAAGATTGCGAAATGCGAGCGATGTGGTCAATACTTTCTTGTAAAGCACGAACAGGAAGAAGAGAAATGCATCTATCATTGGGGCAAAGCCTTCACATCGCGCGTGAATGGTATGCGATCTCCCTCGCTGATCTCTTTCTTTGCTCAGTTGCTTTCAAAGGCGAGAAGGTTCGAAACTATACGTGTTGTTCAAGACCAGCAGACGGCGAAGGGTGTTCACATGGACCTCATGTCTTCTACGATTCAAAAGCCGAGGAACTACACTCCCGCCATCCATTTTCATTCCTGAAAGAGTCAGATGGAAATGGGAAGCTTGATGTCGTCGCTCTGGACTGTGAGATGATTTACACCACTGGGGGGATGAGGGTAGCCCGGGTCTCCGTCGTCGATGGATCAGGAAAGCAAATTCTAGACGAGTTGATTCGCATGGACGAAGGTGTACATGTCATGTTGGTTGCTCTTCTGCTTTACCCTTACTTATACTCATTGGTCCCGCAGAGATTACAATACCCGATTTTCTGGAATAAACAAAGAAAATCATGCAACAGCTGTTCTCACCCTGGCCGCTGTTCGGGATACCCTGGACTCTCTCATTGATACTAATACCATTCTCATTGGCCATGCACTGGACAACGATCTGAAAACGCTGCGAATCATCCACCATAAATGTGTCGATACTGCCTTGCTATTTCCACATCGAGCAGGGCCACCGTATCGCAGGTCTCTCAAAGATTTGTACGTCGTGTTCAATCGTTCAAACTGGACTGCAATCTGACCATTTTCTTCAGAGTTCGAGAGAAACTTGGCAAGATGATTCAAATGGGTGATGCAACGCAGGGGCATTCTTCTCTAGAGGATGCGATCTCAACACTGGACCTTGTACGATGGTATATATTAAACAAGCAGAAATCAGCAATCCATGCTGATGTTAAGAGGTAAGATTGTTGTTTGTGACACTAGATTCCTTGTATATATTACATATTGGTTGTACATTACATTGTTCACTGACATTGTGACTTGAACATTGCCTTATCAAAATAGTGTTACAGACACAACTTGAGATGAATCAGTTGCTTCCAGAATTATTCCGTCGTAGCCGTGTACTGGGTGAAATAACATCAATCAATCAATAGCTCCTGGACATACTTGATCTACTTACAATGAGTTGTAGCATTGGGTAGATTTAGATTATCTTCCTCAGCAGTTCGGTCGAGAGCCATGGATGGTGCGGGTTCTCGTGGACTCAGGAAGTGGCTGATTGTCTCAAACTGGACCTCAAGTCAGAGGAGCATGTTCGTCATGATGAAGACAACTTACGCGATCGAAAAACCGTTTCCGAGGAGGGGTATCTATATTCACACCATTTTAGCAATCTTCGCAGCATCAAGATAACTTGAAGAGGGAATAACCATCTTCATCGTCCTCTGGTTTGCCCTCTAGTTCCCAATTGCAACGCTTATATCGCTGGAATAATGGAGAGCCTGCCTGTTGACATTCAGGCACAGAAAAGTGAGCTTGGAGTGAGCCTACTTACCACATTTGAGTGAAGGATTATCTTGATTACTACGTTTGTTGATTCTGAGATCAGGAAGTCCATCCCATGTTGAAAATAATTGTAAAAATCTGCTGATGATTTAGTCCCGAGAACTGAGCACTGAATGGATAGCCCACATCCTGTTCCGTCGTCGACTTCTGTTGCCGCATGAATTTTCATCCTTTCATCATCCTTGTAGTGGACTCTTAACGGAGGGCCAAGGTCGAGGGACAGATCCTGTGCTGTCGTCTCTCCCAACCGGACATGCAATGGTTTCGTGGAGGCTGTTGGGTAGAAATATAGCGTTACACCGTCATGAACCTACGGAAGTTCAGGAACATCTGGTTTCATGCCTCCCCAGGAAGGCTTACTTTGATGACCGCTCGCGCAAGCTCGCCAGCCATAGCAGGACACTCTTTAACTTCGTCTAGTGCGTCGTGCGCTTTGCCGTCCACGTCCTTTCTGGAAATAATGATACGTTTCACTTCCTGCATGCGATCCCCCGTTTTAGGCACCTTCAAACCATCACCGATATTGTCTTCGTCAAAGCTAAACCATATCCCGGGGTACCGCAACTCATCACCAGGATATGTAGGTCCAAACACTCTCCCCACGCCAACTCGCCGCAGGACTTCGTCTGGAGAGGACAAGACATTGTCTTTATATTGCACCGTTACTGGAGGATTGGGATCGCGGAGTTTGCGTATGCAAATAGTATGCAGACGTTGCTGTTTGCCAGAAAACAGCAGGTCAAGATGAGGACGGATGTGCACAATTATTGGCGTCGTGGCCGAGGTGTCAGGGTCATATTTAATGTCTATCTGTGGGTAGACGTTGGGCTGTCGCCGCAGAATATCGAGTAAAGTCCAAAGTGAGGTACCTGTGTAAGCGCGCTGAGTTGGCTGCTCTGGAGAAGGCCGTGGTAGGAGCACCTATTTCAAAGATCCCGAAACCGTGCCCAGGTCGCAAATCAATATCTAAAGCAGAGTACATTGCAGTGGCCTAGTAAGCGCAAGGACCTGGCAAGGACAGATTGGTGACTCTTGCCAACATGCTTCAGGGGTTGTGACAAGCGATTGGTGACTGGTAGTGACGCCTCTTTGAGCCACAGTTTCCCTTTTGGATGTTCACCTTCACCTTCTCTTGGACAACGTCCTGTTTCAAAAGGAATAAAGATCTTAGAGCCGGATAGTCGTCAGCTCCACACAGCACTTCTGCCCTCTGTCTGTTATCTTGTTGCGCAACAATGTCGCATGCCAGAAAAACACGACGAGCAAGTCGCAATCTTATCCTGACCAGATCGAGCAGAGTTCCTTGACGCACCGGACGAGCTTGAATTCGATGTGCCATTTCTCGCAGTCATTGAGATCAGGGTCCACTCAGGTCTCCTGAAGATCTTGCTGACGCTTCTCGACCACCTGTATGTCTGCTCCAATTTCAGTCATTATGGTAAACAGGCGATCTCCCTGTTGGAAACCACGGAACCCAAGGCCAGCCCTGCCTCTGTCTTTATTCCTGTTCCATTTGAGACCTTCGGAGTCTAAGAAGGCGAGTCCTATTCCGCATTTTTTATACGCCTTCCAGTGCGCCGGCATACAGAAATCGACTTCACAAGTGGACATTCGGTCCTCGGAAGTCCAGAATTACGAATCTCAGTCGAAGTCCCTAGCCTCTTCATAGAGACGGCGACCAATTTACTTCCCAACAACGACAGCATCGCTCAAGCTTGATGATAGATGATAATCCCGCCAATTACCTGAGAGCGTATTCCACTGGCAGCTCTTGTTAGACTTTCCCTGTATCATACAGTGTCTCGAATTTGTAGTTCCACTACTGAATCTGGAGTCTTCTGTTCTATAAAGAATGCCCAAGGCGCGTTGAAGTTCGAATCTCGCCTTGAGCTTGCGTTCAGCTGCCGGGTTGCTTACAAGTATTTTTCACCTACCTCGCTCTGCAACCTACATCTGTTTGAACTCTCGCCTCGGCCAGAACTAGAGTGTCATTTTAAAATGTGATATATAGGCGTTCTTTAGGAATGGATTTGATTTTGCACCAATTTACTCTGGTATACATATCCAAGTAACGTCCTGGTCAATGGATTTTTTTGCCTAGCTCACGGCTAGGCGGGCCGGCTAGTACCATGGGATTTGCAATTCCCAAGCATGCACGTTTCGTTAATTTAGACCCAAACCACCGAGTCAAGGTGGAAAGACGCGTCGCAATGGCTGATGACCGTCAGAGAACGATTATCAAGGTGAGGGAACGCGCTGCCTTGCCTTCTGACAAGGTGGTCTAATCGTGCAATCTTTCCTGGCCTAGGTCTTCCGAAAGTTTAGCAATTCGCTCGGTCCAGACGCGTTAAAGCTTGTAGAGGACATCTTGGATCAACATGAGATAACTGGCCCTGAGATAGAAATCAGTCTGGAACTACTTGCCAAGGAGTACAACAAGCAGGACGGTGAGACCGGTGAATGAGGAGCAATTCGACCGAACCTAACTTGACTCTTGAACAGATGCAACAATGAAAGTCTCTCCAGCTGTTCTAAGACGCGTTCACGAGTCTTTACAAGACCAAGGGGACCGGACTCAAATAGAAAAGGAGCTCATTGACCCCGAAAGCCATCTTTACTTTATCGACGCGTTTGAAATGCCGCGATGGACCTGGTCAGCCGAACGAGGGGCCTTCGATAAGCACGTTTGTTCCTCTTCACTTTGCATGCCGAGGTTGACATTGTGATAGAACCTCGATACCCCCTACGTCCTCTGGGTCGCCTGATTCCAGAGTAACATCTATGCGTGATAGACTTCATGTCATAAAGCAATGCGTTTTGCGCAATGAACACTTTGCTCCGTCTACTTTGCCTTCACGAGATCGTGAAAGGTTGGTAACAGTAAGGAACGTTATACTTGAAGCTGCTCTAGACCTAACATTCTTTTCCTTCTCAGCTCAGATCTACTAAACAACTTCTGGGGCGTTTCGGAGAGCGCTTCCTCCTTTTGGGAATGCTAGCTTACAATAAAGAAGGCAAACTTTGCTTGGAAGATGCCGACGGTTCCGTGGAACTTGATTTCTCTACCCTGGCAAGTGATGCTATACCCTTTTTGACAACATGCATGCTGAGAGACAGTAGGATGAGCCTGGCGATGGCCTTTTTACAGAAGGCTGTTTTGCCCTTGTCGAAGGAGAATATACCGAAGAAGCGAAATTGGAAATAGTTGCAGTTGGGCAACCTCCATGTGAATCCAGAGAAGTTGCCAGGTAGCTTTGCCCCGATTTCTTTCAACCGTTGAGCCATGACAATGACCCAAAGACGTACATGAAGATCCATCTATGGTCATATCGATTTTCTTGGAAAGGGTGCCACTTCGTTACTTGAAGACGTGAGGTACTTCTTCAATCGACGAAGCCTTTATTGATGGTATTGTGCGACAAGGAACAATTCAAGACTCGGATACGCGAAGAAATTCCTGAGCTGAACTTTTTCTTCCTTTCAGACGTCTGGTTGGATCATCCCCAAACGCTTCCGGGAATACAGAAGATGTTTGACAATTGCATTGAGAACGACTTCGTTCCAAGAGTCATTGTCATGTGCGGAAATTTTACGAGTAAATCCATTGCGCACGGGAACGGAAGGGATGTACAACGGTATCAAGGTCAAGTTTCGTGACATTTCCACACTTATGTGGCTTACAGCCGTTACAGACAACTTCGAAGCGCTGGCTGACTTGATTGCAGCCTATCCCTCCATTGCAAGATCGACGCACTTCGTATTTGTCCCAGGTCCACTAGACATGACAGTCAATGCTGTGCTGCCCCGAAGACCGTTGTTGTCGAGCCTGGTAGGAAGATTAAAGACCAAAGTGCCCAAAGTGCACCTTGCTACTAATCCTTGCCGGATCAAATTCTTCGATCAAGAAATAGTCATTTTCCGAGAGGATCTGATGTCGAAATTACTGCGAAACGTCGTCGGTGTCAAGCCAGATGTTAAAAGTGAAGATCTCAAGCGTTTCGTGAGTAATGTACTACTGTAGGCACTGCCTCAAATGAATCTGACAATTGATTAGCTGGTGCAATCCATCCTTGATCAAAGTCATCTCTGTCCCCTCACAGTCAACATCCAACCTGTATTGTCTGACTATGACCATACTCTTCGTTTATACCCCCTGCCCACAACGGTTTGTCTCTAAGACCCCAATCGCGCTTGTTGCTTACTGTACCTTGAAGCTTGTCCTCGCCGACAAATACGAAAGCTACAAGGTGACGTATACGGGATGTCATGTTTTCAACCCTGGAAGTTTCATTGGGAAAGTCTTGACATTCTACACTTACACACCAGCAGAGATAAACTCGGAGGAATGGTCTGTAACCCACTGTTGTTTCCTTCAACGAATGACGCTAAATTTTGTGTAGCATAATGTCAATGGATGAAGGAGACTGAAGTTGCAACCCCCTAGAGATAATTTCTAGTCCCGTCTTTTGTATACCTCTTGCGCAAGCTCCTATATGTAGTCAGATTACTTTTGGGCGAATATAACAAGCAAAATTGTCGAATTGATGCGTCGGGCGGATGTATTTTCATTGAATCCAGGCCGTTGATCCGTCAGAGTAGGGACCTGATTCAGCTGTCATGCAGTACGCCATGTTGACACGCTTGAATAGCCGAAGCCACATGCATGCCCCGTTCTGTCAGCTCTTACACTGCTCAAGGCTATCGACAATCACCATCCGTTGCCATTGGACTCTTGAAGTCTTAGTGGTCTCTGTCTATGTCGACTTGAACCACTTCATTCATTCTTTTGTTTCGCGTTCATAAGTCGACAATACCTCCGGGGAGTACGTGTCTGCACTGTCTATCCTACGTGATCTGACGGGCAACATCCATTTCTAGTGTCCCTGATAGCATATCAGCCTGTACGCTGGCTAATCTCCCTAGTGTCCCTTCTCTTCCTGAGTGCTCCCACAAACACTTGGGGAGCGTTTTTGGCTGTGTGGATTGTCAGAATTATCAGCATTTCCCTCCTGCTACGCACCTATGTCCTCCCATGGGTTCTTGCCCTTTTGTCGGATCACGTTCGGGTACGGAGCGTCAGCCTTCGTTCAATTCGTGGGCTATACTTTCGTACGGGCTCGCGTACATGGAAGGTAGAGCGCATCAGCTATGCCTTCTCATCAGTGGGCGGCTCCCGGCTCCTCAGGCTTAAAATCGACGGTGCAAGCCTGCAAATCACGAAGGCCAGCGAAGAAAGCACGACTAAAGCCAAGCACGGGCACAAAAGAACACTTACACTTGCAAACCTCAACCCGTCACCTCTGGCCAAGTATGCATGGAACGTCGTCTGGGCCATCAGCAGCATTTTTGAGCCATATCTGAGGCCTCTTTTTCGGACTTATGTCATTGCATGCCTCCGCATCCTTATACAACGACTCCCAAAGCTCACTCAAGCACTCTCCTTTGAATGGAATAAGATCACAGTGACCTTTGACGAGTTGCCCGGAACAAGGATTGTCGTTGAAGAGATGACTTTACATACCGCCCTCTCCCTGACGCATTTCGAACAAGTCGCCGGGCCCGCAGACGCACGACAAGTCAGACAAAGAGGTGTGCGACCTATGTACGGAATGGCTGTCTGGAAAAAGCGTCTGGCGGAAAGTTTCCAGAGGTCTCTTGACAAGGCATTAGGCGAAAGCCGAGGGACGGCTACACTGTCGTTAGTGATTCGTAATGTACTTGGCACCATGCCACGTTCTTCCCGGACTGGTATGTACTAAATTCTTCATCTGGAAGCTACATTGATAATTCTTACAGCTTCCCTAGCTATCCCATTTCTCGTCTCTCCTGACTTGATAGATCTTTCTCTGACTGCCAAATTCAATCCCAAGGAAGGCACATTAGAGCCAAATGGCCTCTCGATATCATTAAACTTTGGCGAATGTTCTGCAAAAGTCGATCTCCTGGCCAATTTATTGAACAAGGCCATGCCAAAGAAGCTGCCTACGGTGTCAGTTGCAAATCCGACATTGCTATCGCCCTCATCGGTCTATGGTGACACTTCATTTTCGCCGTCCTTGGCTCCAGGCTCTGCTCAGTCCATTAATTTTCCTGCATCCGCTCAGTCATTTGCTTCCTCCCTGTTCTCTCCGGCTTCATTGTTCTCGCCTTCCTTGACATCACCCAAACCACATTTACTGTCTCCGACCTCCGCCAATCCAATCTCCCCAAGATCTCCTTCTTCACCCTTCTTCAAGGCAATCTCGGTCAATCTCTTTGCCCTTGACTAATGACAATTCCAAACTGACATAGTTTTGCAGGCTTCCATCCGTCCTCGACACCGCTTTCTCGTCCAGGCCCCTTCTAGATTGAAGGACTTCAAAGACAAAGTCGGTCGTTCTTTCTTTTTGTTTGTATTCGGCACGTCCTTACACTTCCCACGAAGTCGAAGTTGTCCGTCCTCCACAGCATAAATTTGTCCATCTCATCCCTCAAGTTATCGGTCCTTCCAGAACTGAAAACGGGTCCATACAAAACATCGATAAAAAACATCACACTAAATTTGTCACGCAGCGATCCCTCTAACGACCAAGTGCATAGACAGCATCTTGGATCACGAGAGAAAACTCATGCACATGACTCAGAACCCTTCGCCACGAAGGCTGTCATCGGCCAGATCATATTGGAGAGAGAGTCTGAGGAACAAGTTTTGCGTCTCGCTGAAATTAATCTAGTCGAGCTTCAAGTCTTGGCGTCGCAATGGCCAGCGCCTCTGCTACAGCGCACGCCATTCTTGGACAATGACCCCAACGGACCGTTCCTTGGAGTACATTTCAAATTAGCGAATTTGTTTTTGACGGAACGCTTGTCCGAGCTTCAAGATCTAATCAGCAAAGCCTCTGCCTCAACGAAGATGGACGAGGAGACGATTGAAATGCAAGTCCCTACCTCTCCTATAGTCACATTACCGCAGTCATTTCCTCTCCCTCGACTGTCACTCGCCGTCGAATGCGGATCTGCCGTTGCGCGTCTCGTATACGACACAGACCAAGGCGAGAAGCACAGAGCAATAGAGCTAAGGACTGATGGATACACACTTTCTCTAAACTCTGGCTATGGACAACCTTCCAAAGCGATGGGACGTTTTTTTCCAGCTGCAGGTTCCGTTCAGCCCCTTCATTGGAGTGCTGACATTTCTTCAGTGCTGGAACCTGTTTTGATACGTGTCCGCTGTAAGCCTGACGACATCGAGGCAAGGAAAGCCATTTATTTCACCTCGGATGACGACTTCCTGGACGATCCACCACTCTTATCACTGGGAATTTTTGAACTCCGCTCGACCGCCAATGCCATTGCCCAAGTTGACGGCGCACCAGGGTCTGTTGCAGAAATTGACCTGACATCTTTGCACGTTGATTTACCTTTGGTCTTCGATACCCTTTGCGTCGAGCTTTGGCACCCTGTATCGGTCGATGCTGCTCTTCGAGTATTGTCCCTCCTGCCGCAACGCAAGACCAGGAAGTCCTCTCCTATGCCTGCTCAGTCTCCCCTTGCTCGTCTGCCGAGTGGCGTCTCTGCAAGAATTTCCGTGGCTCACTTCGTGGTTTTCATTACGGCACCAGATATCAATCCCAACGACGGCCTAGATCTATCACGAGGTTTTACCGTGCGTACAACAGCAAGCCTTGAGTACTGTTGTCTCCGGCCCAATCAAGACCATTGGTTTGATATTCCTCGCCGGTCTCAAAAGCGAACAAAATTAGGATTACCTTCCGAGCCCGTCATAGATGCTCTTCTCGCCGCTAAGACTTTTGCACTTCCCGGTGACAAATCTGCATTCGTCAAGCTACGCTTCACTGACTTCACGTCCCGAGCGGCTGTAGCAACTCAATATGAACCGGACGAACCTCTAATAGCAGGGCGTGATGACATTGCAGACCGTTCTCAGGAATTCTTCCACAGCGATGAGGTGCAGATAAACTTGTCACTTAGCAGGAGCGTTGCTGCTCAGCAAACCCCTGATGCCTGCGACCTCTCCATCTTCATCCCTTCCATACGGTTCGATTTCCAACTAGCCTTCGTCTATAGCATTCTTCTTGGCTTCCAGACTATACGTTTGATAACTCCCCCGGGCAGTCAGGTCAACAAGCCTCAGGCCGAGCAACGGGCGCCAAGCATATCTTTGTCCGTGCAAGGGAATATAATGACAATTGAAGGTTTCATTACCTTACCTACCCAGGCATTGGTATTTCGTGCTGATGGGTTGGGCGGACACCTGAAGGCAGACGAAGCGCCCCATATAAAGTGGACAAGAATGGCCGCATTCGTCTCTCCTTCTAGTAAAGTAAACCCCTGGGAGACTTCTACTAAAGAACAATGGGACGAGTTCGCCTCCCTCCAAAGCTGGGAAGTAATATTTGCACGAGTTGCTGGTTCTTTGTGCATATCCGTCGACGGGGAAAGTGCACGAATACGCATTCCTCATGGGTTTATCCTTGCGAACCTTGTGCAAGACATCACAGTCTCAACAAAGGCGATTAAACACATAGCTCACATGGCCGGTGCGGGGTGTTATTCAAGCATGGCGTTCCCCTTACCTGAAGGTCCTAAAGAAGTGCCCCAACTGACCGTGCGCTTGAGATGCCTTTGTCTAGAAGCGCAGGACGACCCTTTCGAGTCACGACTTGGATTGATATGGAGAACCGGTGCAGAGGCCGTCAAACAACGAATGGATCGTGAAGAAGCGTTCCGAGTCAAGGTTGCCACTGTATTGTCAACGGATCCGGAGCTTTCTGCCTCTGATGGCCAGGCTCCCAAAATAGACCCAGAAACCGAGTACCAATTTGATGCGACACACACAGTCTCTATAGAAGAAGCAAGGAGAAGATTAGATGATGTTCATGCACTCGACTGGTCACTTCGCATTGACAGGTCATGGCATCGCCGCTCAAAAGAAGAAAATTCTGTGTTACACAAGGTTTATGGAACAACTACTGCTACAGGACCCCCCGCTTCATTATTGGGCTCCTTACGCAAGGCACCTCCAAGCCCGCCTCTCCTAAGGCTTACGTTGGAAGATCTGTGCCTTACGATTTCTCCCCCTTCCTTTGGTCTTGATCAGTTGGCGGATGTTATGTACGATCTTGGGAATGGGCTTCCGAGAGATACTCAATTCTCACTCCTCGTTCCTTTGCATGTTCACTTCACCTTATCGTCCCTTCTCGCCACTCTTCGGGATTACCCTCTTCCTTTGTTCAGTATATCATCGCCACCATCGACATCATCTATATCCTTGACTTTTGAAACAGATCTTATCATTGCGGAAGAAATGGGGACTGAGAACTCTGTTGACTGGGTCGATTGTCCTATCATCGGTGAGCAGGATGCGTATCTTGGAGAGGCGCTCTTTTCCGTACGAGTTCCCAAGACAATAATGCCCGTCAAGACTTACGCTACACCCACCATCAAAATAACGACTCCCGAGCCTACGATCTTCTCTTGGGGGGTGAGTTACGGCCCAGCGATACAGGATGTGATGCGTGTTGTGGAGACGCTCTCAAGCGCACCTCGAGATTCATCGCCTGCACTTGGTTTCTGGGACAAGGTACTTTCGAAAAAAATGCCACATATATCGATACTAACATGCCCTAGATGCGACTTATCTTACATTGGACGGTCAGAGTCACATCGCAAGGAGATCTGCGTTTCTATATTAAAGGTACATCCAAGTTGTAACATTCGCGTCAAATTCACTAAGTACGTTCCATAAGGGAGTCGTGATCCGTACGAGATACACGACAACGGGGCTGGATTCGCCCTCTGCTGGCAAGGCAGCCCAGAGATACGGATTGGCTACGAAAATCAGCAGAGGGAACTTATTCAAGTGATGAGCGAAGGCATGCTTATTGCAATTCCTGAGTAAGCCATAAACGATTTTCAGTCTCAGTCAATTCTATTTACGTCTCACGATAGTTTCAGCCATAGTCTAGCGAAACCGTTCAAGAAAGTCTGTGCCCGCCTGAGTTCAGGCGTGCGTTACGGCATCGGGTTTGTTCTAGAGAGGGCATGCGGTCCGGAATGTCTATTCTGCACAGGTACTCCCTTCCAACGGAAGTGCCGATTTTTCTCCTTCAGCCCGCACTTTGAAGTTAAGCTAGAGAAGAAGCTTGCTCCGCCGTCTTTTAAGGTTCGTTGTCTGAGCGTATTCCCGTTACAGTGACCTGAAGATTGTGCAGGCACCAGATGACTCCTACAATGGTTTTCGCTCTGACTTCATCCACCTTTCCGTATCCCTAGTCAACTCTTTGAAGGCGAGAGGCCAAAAGTCACCTCATAAGCCAAGCAGTTTATACTTTACACCCAAAGTCTTCGCTCACTTCTGGTCCTGGTGTTCCCTTTTCGACGGCGCGCTTACTCTTCCAATTCGCCAAGGCGATTATTATCCACCCCGACCCATCTCTCCTAAGTTTGGCCGACACCTGGCTACAATAAAGTATAGAATATCTCTTCATCATCTTTACGTACTGCATGGCTACATAGACGAATCTCGAGAGAGTGAGTACCCCCGTGCACGTTGTGATCATGAGGCTGACAAGGAAGTCGTATAGCTTGGGTAGATGGTGTCACTCCATGGGTAGGGTTGAAAGGAAAGGTTGACGAATTACTAGTCGACATGCACCAACGCGAAGAGGAAAATACTGTCCCAGGACCTATCCCAGGCACAACGAGGGTGGTTCGCAAAAAGCCCTTTTATGCTGCTGAAGTAATCATGAAAGGGACGGAGCTAAGAGCAATGCTTGCTGTTTTCCGCGAGCCCATGAAGTTGCACGCTGGAATGACGGCCCCGCCGCAGAAGAGTAACTATAGACAACACACCGATCTACCGATTACCTTACCTGCCTCTGTCTGGTATGACATGGACGACTTCGTGGAGCTGGACTGGTCGTCTGAAGGACCTCCCACTCTACACCTTCTTCCTCTAGCAAGTTGCCCTCATTTCACGTTTTCGAAGAGAAATGAGGCTCTGTCTGGGTCCTTACAAGCGAGTAAATTCGGCTCTGAGCATTCGCACACGTGCTTGCTTGGGCAAGAACCCTGTAAGTTCTTTTCTTTGGACTTATATAGACTGCCGCTAAGACCGCCGTAGCTGTCACTAGAACACAAATAACGCTCGCAAGTGTCAGAGCCTTAGAGCTCAGGAAGCTTCTGGCGAAGAAGAGACCTTCAGGCACCAAAGTAGGCTCGCATTCATATGTAGCTAGCTATGCGGTTGATGATCCACTGTCATTACAGGAGCAAGATACTCAGTCCATAGAGAAGATGGTGACCATATTGGAAGAATATATCGCAGTGTTGAAGGAGGTCGAAATTAGACCTACCTTAACCCAAGAACAGGCTGCAAGGACCTATCACATGCCAGCAGAAATTATGTCCCCTGACGAATGGGTTGAATTTGACAATGTCTACCAAATCCATTGTCCGCGTATTTTCATGGACAATGCAATACGGGATGTGCGTGCTGCTTGTTTTCCTTCCCTTTCTCCGATCTGATGCGAATTAGATCATGGTGCAATATTACTACTGTTCTCGAGATCGTCGCGGTTTCGAATATCATATGGCTACTAGGTATGCCTTTTGGGCCCCTTCAACTTGATGTTCTTCTAATACACACATCCAGAGCTGTCAAATTTATTCGTGACCAAGCAAATGTCGCCATTAGCAATGACAAACCTGGTAACAGCAGCAAAGACCGCCTTTCTGTCAACACTGCCCAACTTGCGGCATCGGCATTACGGAAGATGCTTAAAGGGGACAATAATACTAAGATTTCTCTTGATATCTCTCGTGACAGGTCTGATCAAACACCTGGAAAGGTGGAACCGTTGGACGGATGGGCGGAGGGAGTCTCGCTTCGAAAGAGCCATTGTTGCCTCCTTCTCAAACCGCAAATTGTATTGCGTGGCGACACGGCCGCTGATACATGCATCGTGGCTGCAGCTCAAGCGAAATTGCAATCATTTGCCATTATGGACCTTCTCAATCTGGATGACCCTATCAGTGGCAAAGTCATGTCGAGGTAAGTTGAAACCAGCAATATCTGTATTTATCTCATCACATTCTTTCAGAAACTATACTTCTCTCTCTGGTCTACAAGCCTTTGCACCAACCAACCTAAAGTCTCCTACGAGCGCCGATGGGTCCGTTCCCTTAGAAGTTCTGATAGACCTGCGCTGTGAAAGCGAAGCATTTGAACGGCTAGTCCCTCAGACTGAAGCAATATTCCATTACGATAAGTTCAATCGTCTTCGCCTCCGGAATAATACAACATCAGCTGCGACTAAGCCCACCACACAAGAGCCCGGTGCAGTGTCTGATAGTCACCTGCAAGACCAGACGGTATGGCGTACTTGTAGTCTATCTCTTGTTGATGCGAACTTGACAATCCTCTCTTCAGGACCTTATCCGTGTACATATCCCCCGGTTCACTGTGTCTGCTAACACCGAACATTTCCAAGCCATATCAAACATTGTCACCAAATTGCTTCTTTTCTCCGACCCGGCACATAAGACGCGACTGGACAAGCTTCAGACACTGATCTTCACTTACGACTTCACAGACCTCACTTCTGCTGCCGGAGTAGTGTCAAATCTCCAAGGTCGGCTTAGAGATGCACTGGAGACGGAGCGATTTGCAAGACGTAGCCATCGACATGAAGACGACGAAGAAGCTCGTCTGGGCCTTGTCCAACTGCATGCGGACATCTTTCTCTTGTCCGAAGAACTCAACCTCTTATTCGACGCTATCAAGATGGCTCAGGATCGATTCGATGATCACACAGACCAGAAATCGGCTCTTCTACTGCATGCTTCCTCTTATGAAATCTCGTGGCGGATGTTGGATGCCCGCAGAAATCTGCTCGCCAAACTTGTCGTAGCCAACATCGACTTCCATTGGCTGAGTCGACAAGATAGTTCGACCGTGAATAGTCTCACTATAGGAAACCTGACTGCTTTTGACGGATCCCGATATGCAATCTGGGCTGAGATTTTGTCCAAGTATGATGAGCCCGCTAATCACCCTCTCCTGAAGGCACGTCAGCAATATCTCTGGTTCGAAACCTACTGACATCTTTCCCGGTTATAGCGAGGCCTGTTCCTGGTGGCAAATTGGACTGTGCTTGCCCCAGTCGGCGGTATCACGATCTACGAGTCATTCGAACTGTCGTTCCATCCTCTACGTTTGCAGTTGGACGCCAAAGTCGGTCGTCGGATTATGGAGTACGTCTGGCCGGATCGGAAAAACCGGGCCGCGATATCCGACGACCCTACGACCAAAGATAATGCACAGAAGGCACCACTGGAGATCACAGTTAACAGCCCAAAATCTGGCCGATCGTCGGTTGACTCTCCACGAGGAGTGCGCTCGCCAAGCAGGAGCAAGACTACAGACTTTGGTGATAAATTGCACAGTCCCAGCCTACGGAAGCTTGGAGCTTCCAGATCATTCACGGACCTGCGTTTAACACGAGACAGCAATGCGTTGAGCCCACCAGGTTTCGATAATCATGCCGGATTCCTCAGCCCTCCTGCCTTCCTCAAAAGGACCAATTCATCCGACTCTGTCAATTTCTCTAGCATGCTGGAAGGCCCATCAACGCCAGCACCGGGTGCTTCTTTCGGTGTCGACACTGCTGTTCCTCGAGGCGATACTCCCGATGATGCTCAAGTTATGAAAACGCGATCATCTCAGAAAAGCTTTGTGCTTGTAAGAATATCCAGGTATGTAGGCAACATGCTTGACGATTTCGTGGCGAAGCTTATATACGCCTTTCCAAGTATCCATCTTCTTCTGAGCGTTGTCAAAGAAGGATCGTTTGAATGCCACGATGCAAAGATCAAAACACGAGAGTTGGAGTATCGAAACCAGACATGGAGTGTTCGTTTTTTCCCTCGCCATGCATCGTAATCTGACGCTTGAAACAGTTTGAAGAACTCGTCAATCAGTTCATCCCGTCCAACATGAACTGGCGTGGTTGGGTCAAAATGGCATTTCATCAACCACTCGTCCCTGTCCTTCCTGTTGCTCGTGAATTGCTTTCAAAGACCAAATGGACGTCGTCAAAGTCCAGCAATCAGCTCCACGACAATCCCCTGAGGCTTCTCCATCCGAGGCATTTTGCTACCACCGACGACGAGCGGTTAGACTGGATACAGGCAGAGAAGGTGGGCGACTCCACAGTGGGACCCTCCAAATCATCATGGCGGACTGCTTTACGAAACAACAAGGACCCACCACTTTTGACGTCCCTCCCACTGACAGCCGAGCCAGAATCGATGGACTCGGAAGCGAACGCATCACGGCCAAGCTCCCCTCCTGGTCGTAAAAGGGTGAAGAGTCTTTTTGGGAACAAGAACCTGCGACGCTCGAAGAGCAAAGGCCCTGACCACGCGCCGTAACGCAGATCGACCAGGCTTGAAGTGCATACATGCATAGAATAAATGTATCTAATTTAATTTCTATTCTTAGTAATTTATGCAACTATCTAAATACGTCACACGGGCTGCGCTATTTTAAGAACGACTCCGCTGTCCTTTCGTACCTTGCCTCTGGCCATGTTCATGACTCTCGCATAGGCGCACGTTTGACCGACTCCTGCTTCCCAGATCCTCAAAAGCGACTATGCCTTCCATCAGAGTCCGCGGAAGAGCGTATTCGGCTCTTGACAGCCCTTTCAACGGCAGGATTGGCTCCAGCGTGCTAGATCCCTCTGCTCAGGCCCCTTCGGTATTGCCGTTCCCATCTGGAACGCCTCCCGCCTTTGCTCGGTCCTCCACCCCTGCCCTCTTGGATGCCTCGCCCTCTCCTTTCTTGACTACACCGACGCGGCCACGCGCTTTTACTACGTCTACGCCCAGTCGGGTGCATGCACACTGCA
The DNA here is from genome assembly GCA_002938385.1 of Gymnopilus dilepis. NCBI lineage: Eukaryota > Fungi > Basidiomycota > Agaricomycetes > Agaricales > Galerinaceae > Gymnopilus > Gymnopilus dilepis. The sequence goes on from NHYE01005604.1 coordinate 30,659, forward strand.
CCTCTCGTTCATCTCAGTTAACGAGTCTCGCCCTTGGTGCCACGCCGATATCAGTTCGGCGCACATCCATTGCTGCAGGGTCTCCAAGTCCCTATCCCCATGCCGGCGATACCCTGACGATTGAGGGTCTGCAGACAGACATAAGACTTCATTCGCATGGCGAGCCTGGTATAATCGAGAGCTCCATAAATCTGCCGCATATAGATAACAATGACATTGGCGATCATCACCACGACGATGTAGTTGAACACTTGGACGTCATAGGCACGCCGATTCTGCTCTTCTGGCGTCCCTTGCTGACCTTTGTCCTAGATTCTCAAGTAGGTGCTGTATCCAGCCTCACTAACGCAGCAAATTCTATTGTCATGTGAGCTCCATTTAGCTACCCTCTGAAGTGTACGGACTTGATGAATCCAGACCTCCTTCGGCTTGGTACTCTCGGAAGCCGGTTGTCGTTCTGCCTTCTACTCCGCGCCGACAGACTGCCGGCGACGATTTTCCAGAGTTTGAAGATTCTTTGGATCGACACGTCGAGGACGTCCTAAACGACCCATCCAAAGTACGGCGGACGTTGATGGGTGTATGGTCTTTCTTGAAAACCCGTACGTCATTTGCCTAGCTTTCCTATTTCTTGCCCACAATAACATTGAATGTGAACAAAAGCAATGGGCGTATGTATTACCTCGACGTCCATTCTGCGAAGGAATTTACTCAATACACATCTTGCAGGTTATTACCGGCATATATGGCTTCTTAGTTGGTATGAAAACGTCCCCCTCGTCAAAATTTCCAGGCTGAATCAAATCAGTATTTTGGGGAGCTGCCATTGTGATATTCATATCGAGGATCATCGATTTCCATAACGCAAATACCCAAGGGTTTTGGATTGAAGTGTCTTCGCAAGTCGAAACTGGTACGCACTTTTCTTCGGATTCTAGATAAAGCAAACTGAGAAGAAGATCTAGGTCTCTTTACAATCACTAGTATTGGCTTGATCCCTTCACGTATCCTGGATACGTACAGTCAGTACACCTTCTCACAAAACAACCCTTCCTGCCTTATCTTGTCTCTCCCCAGGAATCTGGAAAATCTGGCGATATAAACGCAAGACCATGAAATTGAGAAAAAAAGCCGGCTTACCAGAATTATTTGACGTCGACGACCTACCTGACCCTGCGTATGACCCAAACTACGTTCACGTCCTCACGGAGTCGGAGCAAAAGGACCTTCACAGACGTGAGTGTATTCGACAACTCAGAGTCTTCCACTATCACTCAGTCCCTTCAAGAACAACGGAAATTTCAATACTCACAGACTTGGTACAGAGCTCATGGGACAGAAACTCATAGGGTATGACAACATACATGCTTCGCCTTCGTATATCTGATCCCATCATAGGCTTTTCCGATTAAGTGATTACATTCTTATTCTTTGGTCTCTGCATCCGTATCTTATGTGGTACCCCAGCATGGCACTCCTGATATGCTTCCTTAACGATGGGAACTCTCTCTTTCAGGTAAGCACTATATTGTCGAGACAGTGTCCAGGCTCACCTTTGCCAGTGTTTTCTGTGTGGGGTCATGTGGGGCATGGACAGGTCAGTCTTGGCGGTTCTACATTCAGTTGCCCTCGCTCACTAAAAGCAGGTTCGACCGGCCGACTTGGACGACGGCGGTCCTCATACCGGGCAGTTTTGTATGCGGCATCGGCGCTGCGATTGTCATTTGGAGAGGCGGTGAACGGACAAAGCGCGTGGAAGAAGTCAGAGAAAAGCTGAAGGCAGCACTATCGCATTCCCACCCGCAAGAAGACGGGCAACTGCCGCAAAGCCTCTCTCGCGTATCCCACTCTGGCGCCAATTCTGAGAAGACTTCACTCAAGAATACCACTGGAGCAACGCAAGCTGCTCATGAGTCGACGGCAAAGATTGATGAACATATGGTCATACCTTCAGCACAGGACATCGGGATAAACGGTCATGATTAGAGATAATGCTTTCCATGGATTTATAGTTGCGATACCCATCTCGAATACCCACCAGACTCTGGGGATTATTGTGTAATTTATACTGTAAACTAATAATTATATCTGATGCCCCAGGCGAGCCTGATAGGCCGCCCAGCCCTCCGCCATGTATCGCTCTGCTTTGGCCGCAATCTTGTCTACGGCTTTGGGGTCAGTCCCGTATATACCCCTTCCGACAATGATAACGTCGGAACCAGACTCGAAAACAGCTTCATGAGGTGTCCTGTATTGCTGACCCATGGCATCGCCTTTGGATTCTAGCCCGATCCCTGGTGTGAGGATGAGGAAATCTTCTCCAGAGGCATCTTCTCCTGGCTGTAGAGCAAGACCGTCCATCCTTCTCTGCGCAATGAACCCTATGACAAAGTCCGTATGTTGTCGTGCCATTCGGACGGCCTCTTCCGTATACGAACCCACAGCCAGGGATCCTTTGGTGCTCATTTCAGCCAAGAGAAGGAGTCCACGTCCAAGCGGTAGCCCCACTGACGAAAGCCCTTGGATGACTGAAGGGCCTGGAACAGGATGGGCGTTGGTAAGATGTGCCCAACTGACAATCTTGTGTACACCTGCAGAATATTGTAGCGCGACGGTGTTGCCTTCGTGTCGTTAGGAGTATCTCAGACGTGTGTGCACGCAAGAGGGAAGAATTCACCCACCTATATCAGCGAATTTTCTGTCCTCGAAATAAACAAAATCGTATTCTCGGCTGAGGTGTTGCAATTGCTTGATCAAAGAGAATTCAAAATCCTCAATTATGTCAATGTGAGTCTTGGATAAAATCCATGAGCGCCTGTCTGAGGGTAGTCCGGAGGGAAGGTTGCCTTTATCATGCAGACATATGGACCGACCGCCTTGATTATAGACAGCAGGTCATTTGAATTGGTCACATCCACGCTCACTGCGAGATTAGACTTTTTTCTTTCCATGGTTTCGAGGATGAGCCGGGCAGTGGGATTCGAAAAATTCTGCGCTCGTGCGCCATACGTCTGCGTGTACGGGGCTGACATGGTGGCCTTGTGTGTAGAAGCCCTCGTAGTAAGATCTTCTCCAGGAGACTAGATCTGAAATGCGGCGAGATCATAGATGCATAAATCGATTCTTTTCGCTCTTCACGATATAGTCACATGATTGATACCACCCTTGACCGGGGATTCCCGACCGGTACTACCCTCCAATTCAACTAGCCTCTCATACTTCATGAAGGACTTCTACACTCAACCTATATTGCCCCCCGCAGTCTGACTGCATTTCATTTAACGGTGTCCTCGCAGTTTGAGGTGCTTATGCATGGTCACAACCCACTCCTACCTGGAGTCCGAATATCTCGAGATTATCTAGAAGAGTACAACTTGAGTCGAGTCATCCCATCCAACCCTGCTCAATGAAGCTAGAGCATGCGACGTTAGCTCAAAAATCAGCGATGACCTAGGGGCGAAACTTGCCTTTCACACTCTGCTCCATCGCATATGGGCCGCAAATGCACACCAATTTTCCCCCTCCTGGGACAGGAAGATGCATTCGAAGCATTTCGTCCGTGATTCGACCGGTCGAGTATTGCCACCCCTCTGGAATGACCTTCCCAGTTAGACTGTAGTGAACTCTGAATTGCTCTCCATTCATCTTCGCCATTTCGTCGATTTCTTCCCTGAACAATATGTCATCTAAATCTCGGTTCACGTCCAACAACCACATTCTTGGCGACCTTTTATCAGGACTGGCGCTCGATTCATGTAGAACTGCACGAAGGAGCTGAATGATCGGAGCTATGCCAGTTCCCGCGCACACCAATCCAACTTCTGTGATGCGACGTTCCTCGTCATGCAAGGATACAAGTCCTTGCCCCTTCCAAGTGAAGTGCCCTATTGGGCCTTTGATCTCAACGCAGTCGCCTACGTCAAGCTCCGCGAAGCCTTGCGTCATCCGCCCGCCATCTGGGAAGTCAGCAGTCGGGTAGTAGATCCTAGAGCGGTGAGCACAATCAAGCCGTTCATATCATATATTTCTCTTCGAAAAAGCAGGTCTTACGCACTTGACGAGCAAATCCATGAATCCCATATCGCGCTGCTCCAACAGCGGCGTATATGCCCTCTGTATGAAGCTGTTCTGTTTCTCTTCTGTATCGCTACCCTTCCTCTTCAGCCGCACGTATATATGGTTGCCAATCGGCAGTCCTAACCCTTGGCCTGCGTCACTCAATGCAAACCTGAAAATCTTCGTGTCCTTTGAAATATCGCGTACATGTGCAAGTTTGACGGTTTTCCACCTTTTTGCATGAAGGAAAGGCGTGGCGTGGTCGACATCCTCGATAGCAGTAGCTATGTGACCCTCGCTAGTAGTACGATCTGCTTGAAAGGTCCCAATATGGAATTCAGCCAGCTGCTTTTGTGCATCGAAGCTGTGGATTGCCAAGAAGTCTTCTGTGGCATCTTCTCCGGCCACCAATTGAATGGAATGCGCCCCTCCCGGATGGTCCTTGAAGAATCCACTGCCATTGTACACCTGTTGCAAAGGAGCTTTATCCCAGAGCATATCTTCCGAAGAGCATGAAACACCGACCTCACCCTGCACAACAAACCAAGCCTGTTCTCTGGCTAACACTGATGCCATGTCCGACGTGGTGATCCTCCGAGAAATGCCGGGCCTTGTCATCAGAACTTCCTTCGACGATCTTATGTCTGCACGAATGTCGTTTTCCTTGTTTGGGGTGCTCGCATTGGTCCAGTTATCGGGGGTGGCTGGATCAAGTCCTTCGTCCTTCAGCCTTTGCATCCATCCGCCTTTCTGTGTGCCTGCCACTGTTGTTTGCTCCGACATCGAAATTAAATCCAAGCAAGATTGATGAAGACATGCGCACTTGTTGGATGCTCGAACTTAAGCTCCCCGCCTTCCAGTTGATGAATGCAGACCCTGAACCACCTGGAGATAACAACATGGGTTGACGGAATTTTTTTTGCTCGGTTTGCCCGCACTCACCAATTATTCATCATCCCCGTTGCGTTCCAATACATATCCCTGGGTTGTACTGCCATACTTTCGTCCATCGCCCGTACTATGATTGCTCTGCTACCCTGAAGTCTTTTCACTGGCATTTCGTAGGACCAAAAACACCAGCAATAGCACATCTCTGTGTCTGACATATCCACCTCCCCATAAATTGGATCTGAGGTGTAGCCAGCAGACCGAAAGGCATCTTCTGGGTAGTTGATGGAAGTTAAGTTCCAGGTCGCCCCGCTATCAGTAGAGAGCTCGACACGAGTAACTCGACGGCCACCCCCTGCATATGCGTAACCCTGGACTGTATATGTCGCTGAGGCTGTTGTGGTGTCTAGCACCTCATTGTGGTCCGGGCAGGCGATCGCACTGTTGACGCTCAGTTCGCGGATCATGTATCTGATTTGTGGAACGGCTGTCAGTGAAGAACCGATATTCTAGGTTGATACTATTCAACCACCGAAATTCTTATAATGTACGCACCTGGAATCGTACCACCATTCCTGTTCTTTGCGAGCCTGCTCTGGTCCGAGTGGCATTGGTAGGACTTTATTGTCGTGAAAATGGAGATGGTGTTGGCTCTCAGTTGCAGAAAGCTCAATCCTGGTGAGCCATTTCACGGACCGCCCGCCAATCTGAGAGGGTACAACCAGGCGCAATGGGTAACCGTGATCAGGCTCGAGACTATGATCAGGATAATATGAATAAGAAATGACAGAGGAGCAGGATAGAGGACCCACGCTAGGCCGTTCATTCCCCATGCTAGCATCATACCTTTTTGTCGGTCGCGTGCCCAGTTGAGCAACTGGCTGCAAGACTCGCCCTTAATAACTTCGCGTGGAAACACTGCAATGAGCCGTTACCAACCTAGTGCCGTACGGTCCGTTTGGTAAATCATCGCATCCTTCAAATATGACGTGTTTTGCGCTTCGTGTAGGTCGTGCGTATTCCAACACGTCTGCAAGGTATATACCAGTGAACAATGCTGTCGATACCCCGCCTGCCCCCCACGAGAAACCGAGCGACTTCTGTACAATGTTTTGTTCTTTACGGCGGTTGCCTGCACAGACGAGAGTTACTGGCAAGGTCACCACTCGAAATTTTGTATAGAGGTCCGCAAGAGTCAGAACGACTGGATTGGCGCATAATCTAAGAAGCAAAAGTCAAGTGTTTAATGGACACTTAGAAGGCAACTTGTGGATATGAATTTACTCACCCATGTATCTTCAACTTCCAATTGTTTGCATCCTGTTGACTGATCTTTGGGACGGCACCATGGTTCCTGACGAAGAACAGGTTGCTTGGGGTGATGAAACCTTGCGTGTATAGATCTCCAAGCTTGGCTTCAGCGTTGAAGGGGTGTTTTCCTGTTAAACGCACGAGTTCTCGGTCTCGTGGGATCCACTCGTCAGGAGTACCACTGGCATAGCAAGATATGACCGAGATTCAAGCAAGAGATAGGCTTGACTCACACGTCTGTACTGTCGATTTCCGAGCATGCCTTCTGGCTCGGTAGCTTCGGGAGATGTAGATGTGGAGGTAATTCAGGAGGAATGCATGACTGCACACCGTATTTTGGATCGCGCTGTACAAGGGATGGCGGGAAGAAGGGTCTGGGTAATTGAATATCAGTCTCTGTATCGCTTTTGTTTGATTTCTGTGATCCAATGGAAGATGGGTATGTTGATACAGTCATCTCCAAGTCATCCTCGGATGACGAAGGGGAAGTTGGGGCATGAGGTACCGGAATATCTGTACAGAAATTAGAGGGGCCGCGCAAATGAGTGGCTGCGCCGCGAGCGAGTAATTCAGGAAAGAAAATGGGAGAGGATATGGCATACCAATATTTTGCATCATGAGAACCGATGTCTGAACTAGAGGAAATATTTGAAGTGCCCCGGATGTGGGGCTGTATGTCTGAGATAATGACTTTCTAGACCCCGCCTGTTCTTCCACCTACTTGTGAACTACCGATACGTTACTGTATGGTTTACAGTTATCTGAGCTATCATTGGTGCGATAGCGAAGAATTCGATTGCTGTCAATCTTGTCTGCGTGGGGTTTCGAAGCTTCGGGGATCGCAGCTAGTGGCACGAATCATGGCGCTGTCTTTATGAATCAGAGCGTCCCTACGAGGAATTGTCGGGCGAAAGTACAAAGTACTATAGAGCATCATTGCGACACACTCAGCGGACAGTGCACTTCGACAGCATACTATGAGTGAACAAACATAAATAGAGCGGGAAGCATTAGACGTCGAAAATGTGGGAAACTGAAATCACAATTTTGGTACAGGAATGGGAATCAAGATGACATTTATGGCCATGGAGATAACACCCATGATCCAGAACGATTTGCCGACTTGGGGTACAAATCTGAAGACAAGGGCAAACATGATACCTCCAAGGTTACCGAAGGAGCCGACTATACCAGACATGACTCCCTGGCGAAGATCTTAGCTTTGCGCGTCTAAGAGGAGTTCGAGGTGTAACTCACATTGCTATAAGGATTGCAGTGGGGGACCAGGGAGAAATTCGCACCGTTGCCGAATTCCGAAAAGACTGCGGAGACGGAAAATATGGCCATCAAAACATTTACTGAGGGATAAGAGAAGTCGTTAGACTACTTATGGCACATATCAAAATCAAAATCATATTGAAGCATCTTACACTGAGCATCGTTGGAAGATTGGCGTTCCTCAAGGTACAAGCCTCCAGCCAGTAACGCAACACCCATAACAAAACCAGACGCAAGCGTCCAGGCTTTCTTTCCTTTGGTGCCGTAATAGCGGTAGATAGCATCGCCAAGGAATCCGCCGAATGGGCGAGTGACGATGTTGAGGAAGCCACTGTCTCACGATGAGCGTCACCCCAAGAAGGCTTATCTAGAAGAACCCACGTACAAGATTGATGTATAGTAGCCGGCGGTCGTCTGTGTGAAACCTGCCCGCTTCTTCTGGAAAAGAGTGAATAGGACATTCGCCATCTGGCCATCAATGGACAGTTCGACCCCAAAGGTTGTGAGATATGCTAATGCAGGGAGCCACGTCAAAGGCTCCCTTATCATCACTAGAGTAGCCTTCAGCGTGGGTGCTTCATTGATAGCGACGTCGACGACAGAACGGACGAAGACGAGGTCTTCTTCTTTCACCTGCTCAATGCTGACGATTGCAGCCTCTGCACCTTTCGTATAAGTCTTTGGATCCAGTCCATAGTTCGCGTTGTGGTGTCCGTTTTCCTGCTGAAGGGCGATGGTAGTAGCTGGGAGGTTATGCCTTTCGGACCATCTGCCAGCAGGGTGGTCCTGGCCCAAGAGAAATATGAGACCCGCAACGAAGAGCAGAATGGGAACGCTGAAACAGAGGAATATCAATCATTGAAATGGGAAGCTGAAGTGAAGGCAACTGACGGAACAATGGCGAATGACGCTCGCCAGGCGACGTGCGAGCTCAGTCCCCTTGCAGTCAAGCTCTGGAAAAGTGTGGTCATGATCGCGAAGGTCGCACCGCCCCTTGAATAGAGGTGGTTAAGCAAACCATCTGGTTATATGAAGAGGCCACACACCCCATGTTCCCTGCATAAAAGAGGTTGAAGAACTGAGTGATTGCAATCTCCTAGAATTAATTAGAGGACTGACCCCAGCCACCGACTAGTGCGTTGGCCAGTCCAACGCAATTCTTGTCGAAGAAGGCAGAAGTCCAGGCTTCACAGGGGACGAAAGTCGCTCCAAGGACGCCGATGAAGAATCGTAAGGCATAGAGCGTCGGAGCATTGTGGGCGGTACCCGCAAGGCCTGAGGGTACAGCGCCCAAAATCAAGAGAAATGCCATCACTTTTCTTGGCCCATACTTGTCAACGAATGGCCCCGCAATAACACGTAGGACGAGAGTGGCTGCTAGGGCAATGATATTGGAATTTCCAACTTGCGCATTTGTAAGGTGGAGGTCGGACTTGATGGCGTCTGGAATGAGTGGAGGAAAAGCGAACCACGAAAGAAAGGCGACGAAGAAGCCGACTATGAAGAGACTTCGATCAATCTATAGTTACGTCGAGGAAATTTTGATACAAGACCTACGCCAGCTGAGATGAAAGGCTCGTGCATATGGATCCCATACATTGAAGATAGGGATCGTATAACTTTTCAGATTAACTGGATTGACAATCGCAGGCTCCCAAAGATGAGACCATTTGAACGGAGGAGGGCCATGGGAGATCCTCAAATTCTTGGGCGCCGACATTTCTGACGAGCCCTTCAGGGAAAATTGTGAAGCGAAGTAGGGTGCGCTGACACCGAATGGGCCTATGAAAGGCGTTCAAGAGTGAGCGTCCCACTGCGTATTGCGAGCGACGTCAAATAGTCCAGGTCGATCTCCTGAGACTATAATTTCCAAGAGGCTGAAATGGGGATAGGAGCCCCAAGTACATAATATGACAGCTACGAGAACATCAGGTCGGCCAGGGAGTATGAGAAGCATGGTGGCGATAACTGATAATAGACCGAAGCTGCTTGGGTGACAGAACAACCATCCCTTGTGGAAGACTGTAAAAAGGTCAAAAAAGATGGCAATAACATCGAGCAACGTAGTAAGCGGGTCGATGAAGGGGCATCACCCTCCGCAATACACATAGGTGGAATCGAAGCTGAGTACATGTACAACCGTCTTGAAGTTGAAACGTTGAACGTTCAACCGTAGAGTCGTGGTCAAGCGGCATAGTATGCATAGGGCCTGATAAGATCTTCCGAAGTCCGAATAGATAAGATAACAATGGCCAAAGGCCCATCAAATTTCCTCACACTGAAGTCTTGACCAATGTCTTCCCTGGTAATTCACGAACGCGAACAGGATGAAGCAGACCTAGAGAGATACGCAAAACGTGTAAAATTGGACGACACCGCTGAAAACTCTTCCGATGCCCACAACGACGCCAGGAGCCAGCCCTCTATCTTACCCCCCAGTCATGCTTTGCTCGGAATTCCTATGCCTGTTGCTCAGGAAGGTCGACCTCTGAACTTCTTGGAAGCTGACGTAGGAATATCTGAATACATTGGCCGCGGAGAAGCGAAAATTGAAGGCATTATTAAACAGAGGTCATTGGTGTTATTACACCTGGTTCAAAAATTTATTGATCATGGGCACCAGGTTTACTGATTTCCTGGTCTTCGAAGTCGATCAAGATAGCAATGTTATACACCTGAAAAATCTGGCTATGCCAGAATCGCAGAAACAGGAAAAATCAGTGATAGAAACTCCTGCCGAAGAGGCGGATGAAAAGATTACTGTGCCGCAATCAGAGGGTCAGCCAGACGACATTGTCGAAGCTGCTCAGGTCCCTGCAAATACAGAGCCAGCGGACAAGCGCGAAGAGCCATGGCCCGAGCACTTCAACACTACTCTTTCGACGTTTCTGACAGAGGAGAAGGTTATCCAGCTCAAGCAGTTGTACTTGGAAGGCCCCGAGCCACCGCGAGTAAGCGACTCCGGCTGGGCAGGTCGAGTTCCTGGCAATACACAGTCAGGGGGCGCGTCTACTTCTGAAGTTGTTCCCCAGGTCGAAGACACAAGCGGAAAGGACGGACGTCGCGGCCGTGGAGGCAAAAGTGGAGGCAGGGGGCGAGGAGGACGAGGAGGACGAGGCGGACGAGGCGGTGTGGTAGACGACAGAAAAGTGTTGTCGGATGTCTGTTTTTACATTTTTCTGTCGCTTCCCATCGCTCATGCGACCAATCTAGCCTATCGCCGACAAGGACTTGAGGACTGCTTTTCATAAGGCAGTTCGTGAATTATTTGGAGGAAAATTAGATACGGAGACTGATACTTCTGGAGGCTCCAACGAAGGCGGCTCTCGTATCTCGGTCAAGTGGGCAAGGAAAGGCGGCGGTCGCGGTGGAGGTAGAGGTGGCGGTAATGTTCGAGTCCCCAGAACATTAAATGCTCTCTGACATTTCTCCTAGGTAACTCTACGCGACCTGCCCGTGGAACATATCCCCCGTATATCCATTTTACTATGCAGAAGACGAATCGCGACACTCAAGATGCTCTCGGCCATCTATCACGGAGCCTCCACGTGAACATCAAAGATCTGGCTGTTGCTGGGACCAAAGACAAGCGCGGAGTAACGGTGCAAAGGGTCTCACTTCATCGCGGTAGCAAGACTGTCGAGGACGTCTGGAGGCTTGCCAATGGCTTGGGACCGAGAAGGACTATGGAAGAAATCATGACTCAACGTGGAGAACGTGGCATCAGAATTGCCGATCTCCAATACCGTAAAGCAGCCCTCGAGCTTGGAATGCTCAAAGGGAACGCCTTCGTTATAACCCTAAGGTCGGTCACTTCAACTGTCTCTGAAATGAGCCTACCTAATAGCATGTCGATCAGGAACGTCAAAGTAGAATCCATTGAGGTCTTGAATGAGGCCATGGAAACGATGAAAAGCAAAGGTTTTATAAACTACTACGGTAAATATGAAAGAAGCCTAGGCCTGTTTGATTCTCATTTGACTTCTCTACAGGGATGCAGCGCTTCGGGACAGCTTCTGTACCCACACACGCGATCGGCTTGGCTCTTCTCAAGTCAGAGTGGCAGAAGGCTGCAGACATGATTCTTCAAAAACGTCATGGCGAGCATCCCGATGTGGAAGCTGCTCGAGATGCCTGGTTAGTCGAACGCGATCTTGATAAGGCTCTAAGCCTCTTCCCAAGGCGCGTCGTCGCGGAGCGATGCATACTTGAGAGTTTCAAGAAACAAAAAGGCGATACTCGTAACGTTATGGGGGCTCTCTCAACAGTAGGTACCTTGTTGTCCGGATTGAATGAAGGTTCTGACGTCCATCACAGATTCCGCGCAACCTTCGCCTAATGTATATCCATGCCTACCAGTCCTACGTCTGGAATGCCATTGTGTCTGAGCGCATTCGCTCGTATGGTAGCGACCGGCCTGTTGTCGGAGATCTCGTCTTTGAAAAGGAAGAGAAGAATGGGATGCCTACTGACCCAGTAGAAGACAAAGGAGACAACGAAGCAGAAGAAACCGGTAAGTAAGTCTTGGTGGTTGTAATTGTTCTGTGGCCTGATATGTCGCAGAAGAGACTTCCAAGAAAGCTCGGAAACGATATGTACCACCTCGGATAAAGACGCTCGTCGAAGAAGATCTCGACAAATATACTATCTTCGATGTGGTTATGCCTTTACCCGGGACGGATGTCGCCTACCCCGGTGGCAAGCTTGGAGAACGGTACCGAGAATTTCTTCGCATGGATGGATTGGATCCAGACAACTTCGTGCGAAAGCAGAAGTAAGCTACCTTCCGAAACTATATATCTCTTACTGACTTTTTTTCAAAGGGATTATACCCTGAATGGCTCATACCGTGCCATTCTCCATCTGCCGAAAGAACTCTCCTGGTCAATTCTACGGTATACTGATCCCGACGTTTCTCTGGCTCAGTCGGACGAGGACAAGTTACTCGGATTCGACCCCCCTGCTATCGTGAACGACGGCAGATTTATGGCCTTGCAAATAAACCTCATTCTTGGGACAGCAGCATATGCCACCATGGCCTTGCGTGAAATAACGAAGACCGACACCAGCTCACACGTGCAGACGAGCCTCACAGCAGCGGCAGAAGACCAGAAGTACCGAGGAACTGGATCTCTGACTGGGGATGTGATCGAAGAGTCAGAGGTAGCTCTTGCCGACGCCGAGATAGACGAGGTCGTGTCATAGATGCGCTCATCCAAGTAGAGGCGCCCTTAGGAATGACTGTCATCTCTATAGTACAAAAGTTTGGCCAAGACGAATGCAAGCCAACCCCCCACATTTTCTATTCGAGTTCTTGGTGACCTTTGCAAGGCGTGCTATTGGCCATGGGAGACCAGAGAATTTTGCTCAATGCACTTCCCAGGGGCTGAGACTCATGAGACAGAGCTAAATAGAGTCGATAGTTTAGACTGTCGGGGTAAAAGGCACAGACTTGGTTGCCCGACGCCCGGTTCCCAAGTTTCGAGTTGACCCGTGGGCCGAGGTTGATCGACGAGCCTATAAACCGGTTTGTATACGTGTTCGACCATTCTCAGCCACAATATATGTACTCTACTACTACCACAGCCTAATATCGAATACCACTCCATTTTGCCCCCACTTGCACACACCAGGAACGTTGACCCACCCACCCCGTAATGGCGAAGGTCGAAACGATCGTCTTCTTGTCACTGGTCCTTGATCTGTTTGCTTTTACCATTCCTTTACCTCTATTCCCTCGTATCATTGAATGGTACACTTTGGTGAGCAAATTTATCTCGGATGCTAATCAACGGAAGGAACTCACTTGCTGCACTAGCGCGAAAGCTCTGATCCGAATGGCTTTTTATCTCGGACATTGCAATTCGTGACTGCCATTAGGACGAAGTTATACGGGCGCGGCGTACAGTCTCAACGATGGGATATCGTACTTCTTGGAGGCCTCATGGGTTCTGTCTTTTCGTACGTCCAGGTATCTCTATGTTAAATTCCAATCTATATACTTCTACTCTGCAGGACACTTCAGTTCTTCGTTTCTCCAAGAATCGGCTCCCTCTCGGACAAGTACGGTCGGAAACGCATTCTACTCATCACAATGATTGGGAACATACTGTCTGCAATGATGTATGTGGTGATTGTCCTTGAAAGCGATTCGATCTTTTTAAGCTATCTTTTCTGCAGCTGGATCCAATCGACGAGCTTTGCGTCTTATATGCTTTCTCGAGTTGTAGGCGGATTGAGCGAAGGAAACGTGCAATTAGCAATGTGAGGATGCATTCAGACTCTATTGACGTTTCCTAAGGCTTATTATTACAGTGCTATACTTTCAGACGTGACTTCTCCAGCTACTCGTTCCAAAGCACTCGCACATGTCGGTATTGCTTTTGCCATTTGCTTCTGCATAGGCCCACCCATCGGCGCCTACTTTGCTTCAAGGCCACTCCCCAAATCCATGAACAGATGGGGACCTGAACTCAATGTCTATGCCGTTCCTGCCTTTTTGACGCTCGTCCTCTTGGTCGCAGAGACCATATTCCTCGTTGTTGCACTTCCCGAGACCAGGAACAAGGGCATCCCGGCTTCACAAGAGAAAGAGAAGACTGCGAATGGAGTATCCCATGCAAATGGGACCTCTCATACGAACGGTACATCTCACGCCAATGGCAAGACGCATGTCAATGGAAACGGAACACTCAAACCTCCCGTGCCAAAGCGCACAGTCGAAGGTCGTCTACAGCTTTTGAAATCCCTGCGCCATACACACTTCCTATTCCTTGCGTTATTCTCCGGTGTAGAATTCACTCTGACGTTCCTGACATTTGATTGTGAGTTTTCTCCTTCCAATCTAGTGAAACCAATCTAACAGGATTCGGCAGTATTGGACTGGTCAAACACGCAGAACGGCAAGTTAATTGGATCAATTGGAATTGTTAGCGCGTTACTCCAAGGCGGCTACGTTCGCCGTTCCATGTCCAAGGTCGGAGAGGGTAACATGGCCAAGAGAGGCGTATCCGCGTGCGCCGTAGCCCTCGTCCTTCTGGCTCTACTACCAAATTTTGTGGAATCGAACCCTTCCGTTGGTCTGAAGCTCTTGCAAGCCGCCGCTGTCTGCATGGCATTCACCAGCGCAACAGTGGTCAACGCGTTGACCGCATTTGCTTCGCTCCAATGCGATGAAGGAAATACCGATCCTGTAACGGGAAAGCCAGTCGAAGAACACCCTCAGCTAGCTAAAGGAACGGCTCTCGGGAAATTCAGGTCATCTGGTCAGCTTGGTCGTGCTATTGGTCCTCTGCTAGGTGAGTTGCCGCTGCCCGCAGCGACTGCGTGTATTGTCCTTGTAACTTACTGTCCTTTGACTTAGCATGTGCATCTTACTGGACATTTGGACCATCCCTTACATACGGCGTCTCTGCCATCGCCATGACTGCGCTATCAATGAGAATGAGGCGGATAGCCAAGACGAAGTCTACTTGACAGCGGACTCTCTTATTTATGACTCGGGTGGAAGGAAGCACGAAAGCAGTGATATAAAATTATTTGTCTTCTTTTGTTGTAGAATAGGATCAACCACAAGAAACTATAATATCCTTGGATACTGGCTGAATAAATGGCGTGAAGTGTAAGGAAGAAATTATCCTGGGGGTATCAAAGTGTTCGTGAAATTAAAAGCATAGTCGACCTTCAAGCGCCCCAACGGTTCCTGCTGGGTGATCGACTGCGCGAAGTCCTAGCTCGGGCATCGAATGAGTCCATCAGCGGGGTGTCATAATCATCATCTAGGCTGTGTCGGCTACTGGATCCCCTCTCTCTGTCAGCGTCATGAATAATACGGTCCTTTTCCGGAGGATATGGGTTAGTTGACGCGGGATAGGATGGCGGAGGGCTTGGACGCGCTGGGCGAGGGCTCTGCGACAGGCGCCTTGGAATACCACGTCCTGGTGGAGCAGGCTGCAATTCTATATCTGGAGCTTGGGTGAAGATGGCCGGAATTGCCGGGAGGAAGAATAGAACATTTCTATTTTGTCGCCGCGGTCCAGTTCTAATGGGAGTATCCGGCTCTTCAATCCTGACACCTGCCATAGTGCTGACACGATTCCGGATACGATTGAAAGCTTCGACAATAGGACTCTGTGTACGACCAGCGTAGAGATCATTGTAACCCAATGAGTCGGCGGGAGGGGATGCGGGACGAGAATCGAAGGGAAGATGTATGACGGGGACTTCTTCAGTAGGAGTCTCACTGACTGGGGACGATAGTTCAGTGGACGTTCCTGAAGCTGTGAACGACGGGGTCCGCCATAGCTGGAAATGCCAACGGCCCGAGCGCGAGAGTCGAGGAAGAATAACGTCGTATCCTCTGGAAAAGCGCCTGCCCTGCTTGGCGGGCAGCTTGATAAGGCCAATGATCAAGATAAGCAATCCCAACCACATGAGTCCCTTGCCCCAGGTGCCCAAAAAGCCAATAAAGGCAGCATCATCAGCATGCCAGCTGCTCCCGTAGAAATGTGAGAAGAAAGAGTGCGGGGCCTCATCTTCTCGAGCGTTTTTGCCGTACAACGACTTGGGGAGGATGCGCACGTCCTGCAAGAAGGTGCTGGGATGGGAAGCGGAGTAGAGACCATACTGCGCGGATAAGAACATGGGACCGGTTGAGAACATGACGGTGGGGTAGTTGAGGACCCAGGAGTGATCAAACTTGATGAGGTTATGTATGGTCTGCTCCAAGAGGGGATGCTTTTTCTCGGAAAACATCAGGTCATTAGAGACACCGACTGGTATCGTTTTCGGGAGAATGACGGGGTATACGAGAAGAGGGTCCATGGGCTTAAGGCAGCCGATGTCGAGGTCGATGTAGATGCCTCCATAGTGGTATAGCACGAAGTAGCGTATGGCGTCAGCACGCTGAATGGCATACGTGTAGTTGTCAAACGTGTCGAGGAACCATGAGTAATGCTCTGCAATGAACTCGCGCGAACCAGCGTCGGTCCAAAGCATGTATTCGCTGGGGTGGGTGTGAGAAGGTGAGTGGACGAAATGCAGAGGAACACTGACTAGTCTGGCATCATGTCTCTACAAGCCTGGGAGATACCGCGCCACCGTGGAGGGAGAGTCTCTGACTTCCATGTCTGGTGGATGATCCTGGGGATGCGCTCGACCTGGCCGTGTGCTGCGGGGGACCAGCGGGTGGTGTTGTCGAGGAGGGGGACGTCTGCCTCTGTGAGGTAAGCCCTGGGGTCGATGGAGAGATAGTAGGTGACGGAGGAGAGGACGACGACGGTGCCCAGGAGAACGAGGGCGAGGATGGAGAGCAGCGCGTACAGCGTTCGCCGTCGGTTCATGGGGAAGGGTCCAAGATGAAAATGCGCTTTCGCACGGCACTTGACTCTCCAAGCGGAGTCTAAATCTATTCTTAGCTACGGCTTCAGCGGCATCTCAAATACTTGCTCTATGTGCGGCTGCAGAAAGTAGATCGACTCTGTTATCGCAACGTCCTCCCAAACCTCTCCAATCGCCTTTAGATTCGACAGCGCCACCCGCCAGTCCTGCCGCGAGAATTCCCTGCCACTCCGCGCCACCTGTCCTCTGTATGCCTTTTTCAGGAACGTCGACGCTCGCGGATTCTCCTCCTTCACCTTCCGTTTCGTCGTCAGATATTCCAGACACTCCTGCACACTCCATTCACTGTAATGCCGTTTCCGCGGTGCGTGCCGTGACATTTGCGCCTCCTCCTCCGGTGTCGTTCGCTGGCGCACTTCTTCACCTCCGACCCTGCCAACGAGTTCGATCAGCAGCCTTGTAAAGTGATCAACCACTTGTTCGTGAAGCATGCTGAGTATATGTTGCGACTGAAATTGATTATGTGCCTCTCCTCCCTCATCGTCCACCATCATCTTGTCGTCATCGTCGGCTACCCGTTTCTTGTCCTGTGGTCTGTGTTGTTCCCTGTGGTCGGTAAATTTCCTCACGTCCACCAAGTCGCCATAGATAGCCGCCGCCAGATCGCGGGCAGTCCACGATCGCGTCGGCGTTATGGACGGGAGGCCTGCAGGGAATCATTTCTACACCTTGTTTACAGTAGAGGACGCGACTCCTACCTTGTGCTTGACACATAATGCAAAGATTGTTGTCTGCAGTGAAAAGAACGGTCGGCCTGTCTCGAGCGAAATACAAACAGCAGTCAAGAATAAGGCTGTCGTTATACATGTCTCCAGATGAGAGCTACATGATGCACTCGTAAAGTTTGATTGAAGACAAGAATGGCTGTGTACGACGCACCTCTCCCCGTTCTTTGATCTTCCAATTCCGTGTCGACTTGCATGTCTCTTCCTGGGCTTGACCTTTGACAGATCTCCTCTGTCGAATCTTCTCCAGCAACCAGGATGTGGCATTACGAGACATCCATCCTAAGCCGTCTCTGTTCTTTTGCCTGCGATAGTTCAAGATATCTCAAATCAGCACGAACACTTGCCTCCCAACAAGACTCACCCATCGAGCTCGAGCACAACGGCACCAGGCACTACGACTATCACAGGCAAAGTCAATCTCTCTACATCATTCACAAAGTTCGTGAGCACCTCAAAATGGTGCAATAGGATATTGGTATCGACAACGACGTATACAGCCAGCTCTGATATTGGTGCCTGCAGCCATAGGTGAACCCGTTAACCTCTCTAGGAAAAGAGAACGTACTTGCATCTCGACATCTTCGTTCGCGAGATCATCGATTTGTTGGAGGGTATCGTGAAGGTAGCCGCTTTTTGCTTTAATTTCGACTGGAAGGCAATGGATTGGGTCAGGTGGAAGCGCAGAATCAAATCGGACGCCTCCACCTTGGGTTGGCGGGCTGAGACTGCCATTGGTAACAAGTGGACGTGTTACAATGTAAGGCGCCGACATCGTCTCTGGCGACGAGGGGGGTAAGGGTTCACAATGACAAAAGACCAAAATAGTTCGAGTTCAACCGCTCATTGTTTGCCATCACACAATAAAATTAGCGCAAGGTCGATTACAATTTTACTCATTCATTAAAAATTGAAGACTATCATGCCTACGATGCGGTGAAAATACAGATGTGCGGTATGTAGTAATAATGTTAATATGCAAGTCCGGAGAATCCAAGCGTCGTTAGAAGAGTCAGATTAGCTGAGATCTATAATGCCACCTTCTTGAGCGGCGGGGTACTTGTGGCTTCTTCTCTGGCGTTGGGATCATCACGTTCAACCTTACGCTTAGTACCAGCGAGCTTAGCGTCGGATGCCGGCGACACAGACAGCGACTTTGAACCGGTCATGCTCACGTTTGCTATTGGAGGCGTGGCTCGAAGTGACGTTGTACTTGACGTGGAGTGAACTTCTGGGGTAGCAGACCGACTCCCATGCGCCATCTCAGTTCGGAACCTTGTGACAAGAGTACTCGTTGACCCAATGGCCTCTGCATAGCATGTAGCATGGTAAATCTACTCAGGAATGAGCAAACACTCAACAATGAAGGTAACAGAAACATACTTTATCATCCTTCTTCGTAGCGTTTGTCCACGCCCACTCTTCTTCGTCTTCCAAAAACTCAAAGTTCAAGGTTTCCTTACATATCGGGCAAGATATCACGCGTGCCTCTTCACCAGGAGGTACAATGACATGCTGGGATCGTAGATCTGCCTCACGCTTAGCACTCTCAACAGCCGCAGCGGCCTTTGCATTCAGACGTCCAGAACCTTCGACGTGCCCCTTGTGTTCACCGTCACCTGAGACATCTTGTATCCAGTCCTGAAAGAACCACTAAATCAGTTTTGTAACTTGTTCCGATAATATTTGGCACACACATCTACACCAATGAACCAACTACGGCTGTGGCCTCGTCCCAGGTCATCGTTAGCTTTCCGGTTTTGTCTGAAATGCATGTCAAGATGATCATCTTGACTCTTTTTGCCGGCTTTGGTGTCCGGGAATCGAATTCCACATTGCCTGCACTGAAGACTATTTCGATTGTACAAGAGATCTACAATTCGGGACGGACTAAGACACATTTTAGTAGGAGAACACTATAGGAGATTTGTAGTGACTCACGCGACAGAATCAAGCACATTGAGATTGATGCTCTCGGACAGGACAGTGTTCCGATACTCTCGTATTGACTCTGCAGACGGTCCGGGGAGGAGAGAATCTTTTGCCCCACTGGATTGTTGAGCAGATGCATCTGCACCGACGGGTGTCGAACTACTGGAAACGACACCTGCTTTCACGAGGGTGGAGAGCAGGTTGGCAATGTTATCAGAAGTGTTTTGTGTCGAAGGAGCAGGGAAGGGATTAAGGCCAGCTGGATGCTCTTCTGACTTCACGACAACCCCAGGAGGTTGTGCATATGGGGCTGGAGGCGCGCCCGAAAGTTGAGGAGGAAATGAAGGCTGCGGTTGCCATGCGGGGGGAGCAGTTGGCATTTGAGGTTGGGGTATAGGAGGCTGAGGGGTAGTCTTCATCAGATTACGCAACTGCGTTAAGATTTGTCGTAATTCCTCTTGCGAAACACCTGCTTCTACATGTAATCGTAACTGGGAGGAAATGAGAAACCGAAGGTCACAATATCGATGCTGGCATACCTGTTGTAGTACGTGTATATGATTTTGCGAGAGGGTATCATAGGGATTTGCTTGCACTGCGCGCTCTTTCTGTCCAAGAGTAAAGTTGAGCTCACTCAGGACTTGAGACTTCGTGACAACATTAGAACCGGGCCGAACATTCGCATTACTCTGTCAAAGGATGAGAATTCTAGAAAAAGAGAATAAGAACAAAGATACTCACGGCGTTGATAGTACTACTAGGGCCCCATACACCACGTTCAATAGCATGCTGCTGCTGGATGCCAAAGAGCTCAGTGCCTGTAGGAGAACCAGTGCGCCAAGTCAGCAACATCTCCTCCATTTTACCACGAGTGGCGTCATCGACTTGTCGATAAGTCTCGAGGTACAAAGGAACGACAAAGGATGAGAACTGTCGGGCATAAGGCTCATAAATATTCTTTGAAATAGCGTCGAGGACGTAGAACGCTGGTAACTTCATCCATGGCGGTACCTATGATGATATTAAAAAGGAAAGATGAGTCAGCAATCCGCGGGACGTGTGTGAAAGTAGTACAAAAGAAGATGACTGAGGGCGAAGACGAGGCTGTCTGGAGCATCATCTTAGGCTTCTCTTTATGAGACAAGATATCTACTCTAATGTATTATAATACAAGAAATCGAAATGCACAATTAAAGGAGAGACCAGTGTACTACTTGACTACGCTGGTATCAGACAGACGAACGGAAAAAATGACTCACCCTTCTAATGTGTGCCTCCAAACATTGCGCAACGACATCCGCATATCGGGTGTGATCCTGGGCCATCAATGAGAGACTCTGAATGATGGGACGTGAGTTGAACTGAAGTTCTGCAAGGCGACTCGAAAAATCTCTGCGAAATGTAGCAGCATCAATGTGGTAATACGAAGGCGGGACCTGCGGCTGGTGATGATGATGGTAGTAGCCACTTGGTGAGGGTTGCATGGAAGCATAGTTAGGCCCAGCATAAGGGAGCTGCCCGCCGTACAGATTGTGGGGATACAATGATGACATGGTATGACACCAAACCAACTTCCAAAGCCAATGCTAGCAGATCTAGGTTCGGGAACTCAGAAAATTGTCAGAAGAAAGGAAACGGGCAAGGCTGCGAGGCAGAACAAGAAAACAAGAGCTTTGAAGATGCCGGATATGCTTTCAAAGGTCTCACTCAAAAGCTGAATGAAATGCACTCGGTGGAAGGAAAGGATGAGAGGCAAAACGCCAGCGTGCTGCGTAAGCATGGGTTATTTGAAACTCCGCTTATTGTCTAAGCAATAATAATGAAATGTTTGATCAACTTTGGGGCCACTGCCTGCGCATGCTGCAAGTTCGCCGGCAGCGATGAACTCTCGTAGGCGAAATATTGCATGTATCTAGGCTAGCAGAACAAGTACATGGCAAATTCGAAAAGATAATACGGCAAAGGGCTACAAGAAATCCACTCAATCGAGGCTTATTGATTTGCGGCCCGTCGCTTTGATTCTGACTTGCTGAATTATGTCAGCAAACCTTCCATCGTCCATCTCACCCCACCGCCCACCAACTCCTCGTCAAAACTTTCGCCCAAGGTGTGTACCCCTCCATGCTGCCCCATCCGACGTCCAGAAGACCTCTTGAGGGTGTATATCGCGCCTGGGATCGATTTTGCTGCGAAGTCGAAGGACGGATTGGATGGATGCGGACCGCTTCATGTGGATGACCCATTGCTCACCTCTGCGCCATTCTAGATGCGGGACGTCCTCAAGACAGAAGAACTCGAAATTCCCTCTGGTGTCGAGGTGACCGTCAAGTCCCGCCTTATCACTGTCACCGGTCCCCGCGGAACATTGACGAAGAACGTTCGACATGTCGATATGGACATTCGAGTAGTCAAGGGAAAGACAACGAAGGTCACTCTGGCTGTGTGGCAAGGAGGCAGGAAACACGTTGCTTGCTTGAACACCATTCGCAGTCTAATTAACAACATGGTCACTGGTGTAACCAAGGTGAGGACTTGATCCCTTTCCAGAATCGCAATGTCTGAATTTCTTTACTTATCTAAGGGCTTCCGATACAAAATGCGTGCCGTCTACGCTCACTTCCCTATCAATTGCATCATCCAAGAAAATGGACACGCCGTCGAAATCCGTAACTTCTTGGGCGAAAAGGTCAGTAGAGAATACTAGATTTCTGAACATCTATTTATCGTGTTTGGAAGACTGTGCGACACGTCAACATGTTGGAGGGTGTTGAGATCTCGGAATCAAAGGCGCAGAAAGACGAGTTGATTCTGGAGGGCAACGATATCGACTACGTTTCCCAATCGGGTGAGTCAAGTCAATTAATGTAAGCGAATATGGACTGAAAGGATTGCTCTAGCGGCCTCCATCCAGGGCGCGTGCCGTGTCCGCAACAAGGACATTCGCAAATTCTTGGATGGCATCTACGTATCAGACAGGGGCACCATCTTGACCGATGATTAGACCCTTTTCCATTGTGGCCCAAATGCTTTACGCCTATGTCGTCTTCATCTCACCTTCCTGCTGTTACATTACCCGCCGAAGCATATATGGGCTCATGAAAACTATGCAACGCATATGATCCTCATGATTAAATGATTAATTGAAATAAGTATAAGCTGAGAGTAGCGAGATTCAAGGCACGAAGGGTATTTTGGTGCCAACGCGTCGCCGGTAATTGACATACTCCTCGCCAAAGAATTTGACTAAGGCGTTTTCCTCCGCTGACAAGAGGCGCATTAGCTGTTGTGTGTGGGGATAAGGATGAACAAACCTCGAGTCCGATAATAGAAAAATCTCCACAATAAGATTGCAAACATAACGAGAGTCAACGGATTTTGCAGTACAAGTTGGGTGCCAATTGCCCAATAATAGAATCCTGCATAAGATGGATGACGGAACCACCTAGATTGCATTTTAGCTAGCCCTCATGTCCAGAAAATTATGTGACAGACCCATAGACTCCATCAGTAACCAAGCGATGCGTGTCCCTTTTCTGAAAAGCCACTGAGTGAGAGAAATTGGTCGACGCGTGTATCATCGCAGCTGAACGAAGAATCTGTCCGCAAATGACCATTATCATACCTAGAGGGGAAGACACTAGTGACTTTGAATCCTGCCAGATGAAAAGACGGCCAAACCTATCTGTGATACATAAGGCCATGATTTGCTTGCGGGTATGAAGTATCGAGATACGACGTATTCTAATAGAGCAGTTCCATTGGCGATGTGGTACATCGCGCCATTGTCCAAAAGATAAGCTTTTGGGATTCAGAATTGGCGTGGACTTGAGCAGAAGACAAACGCACAATCGACGCTGCATTTCTCAAAGTTCCATCCCGCAGTGACTGCAAATTCCGCCCAGTGAAAGAAAGCCCAAGCAGCAATAAAAAAGCCAAGCTGATATGTAAAGATGCGCGCAGAGTACGATATATCGAGGAATACTGTGTACAAGCCGAAAGCAAAAGTAGCGCCCAGCAAGAAGGCAATAGTGGAAGAAGCAAGTGGAGTATTTGGTATGTTGCCCCGGGGCGCGTTGGCAGCTGGTTCCGTTTCCAGAGCATTTTTTGTGGCACGACGCTGCCTAAGTCGGGCGTCGAGACTGTCCTCGCTATGGGTGGACATTGTCATGAATGGACAAGACAAAATAATGATGATGGTGACAATAAGCTCGCATTATTTATTCTTGTTGTCCAGAACTTGTCCGTCCCAACCCATGACCTTTGCAAGATGTTGGCAAAGGAGCATTCAAAATTTTCATCCTCGTCCTGTGTCTCGTTACTACTCTTCTAGTGCCGTTCAGGATGGATCTAATTTCCGCAACATAGCGCTTGTCGCTCATATTGGTTCGTTGGATTCCGTTGTCCGTAGCATTTCTTGACTCCCATCCAGATTCAGGGAAGACCACGCTTACTGAGTCCATCTTACTGGAGTCTTCCTATCTCTCTTCTTCGGGGACTGTCGACACTGGCAGTACAACTACGGATTTTCTTCCCGTGGAACGCGAACGGGGTATCACAGTTCAATCTGCCAGTATACCAGTCAATTGGAAAAACTGGACTTTCAACCTGATTGACACTCCAGGACATGCCGACTTTGGCATGGAGGTCGAAAGTGCTAGTCGCGTTGTCGATGGCGCCGTCGTTCTCATAGATTCCGTAGAAGGTGTCGAAGCTCAAACTAAAGGAGTTTGGCGACAACTAGATAGGTGCGTGGGCTAGGTAAGATTTTTTGCAACTGCCTGAGTTTACGTTGACATTCCGTCGAGTCAGGTATGGCGTCACCACCCGCATGATCTTCCTCAACAAAATGGATAGGCCTGGGGCGTCCTTCAGGATGTCTTTGTTATCTCTGCTCAAGCATAGACTGCATCCTCGTCCCGTGGTTTTGACTTTGCCTATCGCCTCATTCAACCCCAAACACTATACGGAAGGCGAACCAGGAATACAAGGCTTAGTTGATCTTATAAACTGGAGACTTTGGAAATGGGACGAAGACGGTGTCGCATCTTCTTATCCTCTTCCACGGCAATCTCATGATTTCGAAAAATTTGATGCCCTTCCTCCATCCCATCCAATGTCGCCTTTGTTAATTCCTGCGCGCAATCAGCTCCTTGAAAACTTGGCCATGTTCTCGGAGGACCTCATGGAAACGCTTTTGAGCCTGTCGTCTGAATCTCCCGCGTATCTCGGCGTTGACGACGCACTGGTCTCAAAACATCTCCGGCAAGCTGCTCTACAAAACCATATTTTGCCTGTATTATGCGGCTCGGCAATGAAACATATAGGAACGAACCTTCTTATGGATTATATCGGAGAACTTTTTCCCAGTCCTCTGGATGTGCCGCATGAAAGACAGCGCCAGAATTCTCCGGTTCAATTGCTTGCATGGAAAGTCAATTGGGATGAAAAACGAGGTTGGATGACATTTGTTCGAGTGTACTCTGGTAAGATCGAAGTTTCGTTGACTATTATTTCTTATTCAGATCATCTCCAGGCAAGCTGACCCGCCAGACAAATTTGACAAATACCAATAGGAATCAAAAAGAGAAGGTCTCGAAACTACTCTTATTATATGCATCTGAGGCCAAAGAAGTGGACGAGCTTCCTTTTGGCTCTGTTGGGGTCATCCTTGGTCTGAGATACACAAGGACGGGAGATACTTTAGTGTCTGCTGGAGTGCCAGATTCATACAAGACCACGCTACGCGATATCACTCCTCCCGCATCAGTCATATCAGCATCCGTCATTCCTCGATCTCATGCCGATTTGCAACCGGTTCAAAACGCTCTAGAGGCACTATCTCGGACAGACCCTTCTCTTCGCGTTGAAACGCAAGAAGGTCAAATCCTAGTCCATGGTCTGGGAGCTCTCCATTTAGAGATCGTGGATGGGAGGTTGAGAGAAGAGTGGAAAGTGAATTTCGAATTTGGTCGAAGATATGTCAGTTACCGAGAGTCTATGGGACCAATACCTCCAACAGATGGCTGGGACACATGGGAAGCCGACATTGCCGGGAAGTCTGTTTCAGTGAAGCTTCCCCTTCAAGTCCGCAGGTTAGGACCAAACGAAAAAGGCGATCCTGTTTGGGATGGAAATGTTGTCGTCGACGAGAAAGGTCGACCTGTGCCAGCTCCAGGCTCTATGCCAGGTTCCCCTCTATCATACATCGCAGAGGGCATTCTCAACGCTCTCTCGAACTCTCCCCATTCCTCCCTCCCCATCATTGGCCTCCGAATCCAGGTTTGTAACCTTCAGAACATCGGCTCTAAAGTCCCTTCGGTGGTTACTGGAGCAGCCGCGGCGATCCTTAGAAAACGGTTGCGAGATGCTGGTCCTGGACCGATTTCGGAACCTTTTATCAATCTCAAGATTTCCGTGACGGAAAATAGTCTTGGCAAAGTAGTGAAGGATCTGATTGAGCGTGGCGGTGAGGTGACAGACCTTTCGGAACGTAGCACCCTCCCTAGTTTACCTGAGGAGGCAGGTGGCTATTCAGAAGATGCTGTTTTCATACCCCCAGAATGGGTTTCTCCCTCAGGCTCCTCGCCTGCACAATCACAAACATCCCATTTGAAGCGCTCCATCGAAGCCGTCGCACCTCTGAGCCAATTCTTGGATTATTCCAACCGGCTTCGTTCGTTGTCCGAGGGTCATGGAGTATTCGAAATCTCTAGTGCGGGATTCAGAGAAGTAGATGAGGGTCGCAGGTTAGAAATCCTTAGAGAGATAGGGCGAGCTTGATTTCCTGTTAGGCGAAATACACACTTCTATCAACATATGTTATTCATATTCGTCAGCATCCCCGGAGAGCATGAATGCATCGCCGTCGTCGTCATCATCATTAGTGCCCCCCACTCTGGTTTCACCGACATTCTGCAAGACTTGGCTGAAATTCACTAAACCGTCCATGCCGTCGTCACTATCAGTGGTCGGCTCTTCTCTGAGGATGTGATTCAGATATGATTTATTGACTTGTGTTTCTCTCTGCGGCGTAGCTTCTTCTTGAGTTTCCTCGGGAAGGAAAAGGGGTAGGGAGTCTTTCGCCTGGCCACTGCTTTCTGAAGGCCCTGTCCTTTTGTGTAGTCCGGCGAAAACGGCAGGCTGGGGCACAGATCGTATTATTGGCCAGGGCTCCACCACGACACAGAGGCAATGACCATATATACTGAATCCTTGATACCTCAGACCAAGTATTGGCTTCGGTTTTTGTTCCTCTTCTTCAGTTTCCAGATCTATGCCTAGGTCAGAATTTGGTTCATTTTGGTTCAATTCACCATCGTTATCAATCTGGAGTAAGTTTGGATCCTCGATATCACTTATTTGAGTGTGAGCAGTCACCCTTCGCCGTTTCTTTTGCTGGATGTCTGAAGGTGGCGCTTCCTTTCTTTTCCCTTTCTTCGTTATCGTCGTCGGTTGTGCCTTTGTGGCCATTCGCGGTGGAGCAGCCCGGTAGGTTCTTGACTGGCAGAACAAGGATAAATATCTGCTAGTGAAGCAAGCTGGACTCGGTCAGACCTTTACAACAACAGAATGTGGCTCCGTTTTTCGAAAGAAGTAGCAGAACTGATAGGTATCTAAACAATCGAAAAGTGACTTCCACGAGTGTAGTTCATGACACAACTATCTTACCACCTCTGTGAGTCTCTACGGAGGCCGTCTTTGGCATTGTCAGGCTTCCACTCGAACTATCTGCTTCCGCTTTCAAGTCGGATAGAATACTGTATTCCGATTTAGAATCATAATCTAGGCAAATGATATATGACACGTACTGAGGACGCAAGTCTGAGAGAACGTGCTGCAGAACTTGATCTGACATCCAACCTACATGTCGTTCGTCTAGATACACCTGAGGATCCAAAGCACTTGGTCAAAGGCTAATTGGGTCCTGAACTTCTTGTCTCACATATACGGGCAAGATGACGTGCTTGGATATACGAAGGTAAAACGAGTTCCTTGTCGAGTACACCATCAGCTACTACAGGGCTACGTCACGAATCACTTGACGAGTATCTGGCATGCCTGCCTTCGAATGCAGGAGAGTCGTATGGAGCCTTTGCTTCTGGAAGTTGGGAGTGGTAGACGGCGATTTCTATAAGTCGAAATTGTTGGCAGGAATGTGATCCACCTTCTAAGTTCTGACTGTCGTGTGGCAAGACATTCCCATATGCGGGTATGAGAGATAAACATAAAAAACATGCACTGCGGAGGTAAAGAGATTCGGCGGAGACTTAAATTTGAACAA
>NHYE01005605.1:0-59608 GCA_002938385.1 Gymnopilus dilepis
CAGAATCCGCAATCCGCAATTCCCCACAGCCATAGTTAACCAGCCGAAATACGTTCGACCATCTATAAAAAGAGCGTGTCTCTTCATGAAGTCAAGAAGCCCTCTTCTACACGCCCTGGTAAGCACTCGCTGTCATGATTCTTAATGTTCTTTCGTCGTGAAAATGATATTTCACGATAGTATCTCTAGATCTTGGGAGTCGCTGGAATATGAAGCATATATTATCAGCCACCTTTTCGACTGCTGTCTTCATTGCCAGTGCATCCGGAAATCCAGGCGGGAACGTCATTCTTCCAGGCCCGAGCCCTTGTCTGAACGACCTCTGCATGGCTGCGCCTCCGCCATGCCCGACTGGCCAAGTCCCAGTTGGTGAACCAGGCTGCTACTGTGGCTGCCGACCGATCTGCCGACAGGTCTGCCCAACCACTACAAGCCCTTCAGTCACCTGTCTTCCCTATGAAACCCTTATCTCAGGGTCATCGACTACTCAAGGATGTGGGGAATGCTGCATACCTGCTTGTGGTACTAAGTGTTCTCCGGTCGTGATTCCCTGTATCCAAACGCAACAGCTTGTTGGACTGCCTGGATGCTGGAGCTGCTGCCCACCCCTAGGTTCCGCTTGAATAATGCGGTAGTGAGAATTTCTGGGAGGGTCCTAGGGAATTAAGTGTCTACGAAGGAAAATATGTAGTGCTTTTGGAATGATACATTTGATGGAGTTGTCGTCCAGCCTCGCAGGAGGCGAACGTCTCCTTCTGGTCGAATCGAGCTGCCTTAACATACATTCTCCAGCTGCCAGGCTCAAGCCATACTGCCGAAAAGACCGAAAATTTGACGTTCGCAGTAAGTTGCGCCTTATCAATGGGTGCTAGTGAAAGGTGTTCGGAAATCCAGGTTACTGGAGTTACTGTGAGCCGATTCACAGGCCTACCTAGCATTGGTTGCCCTGTTCCAGAGACGTCGAGTCCATCTGCTCGAGCCCCAGATCCTTACCTGTTTGTCAGGCGATTACACTGTTGGGATTTCTGCACTCCAGACTGCGGAAACGCTTGCCAAATCAAGGGCCCGTTTGCATTGGCAAATTGATAATGTGGAGTAAATACATTCTGTCCCTGTAGTTTAGCCATGGTATGGATTTGCGCCTGAGTTTCTTTTTAAAAGAATGTATACCAACTATCTGTATATACCTCGACTTCGATGCGCACTCCATTGAACCATTGCAAACTCCGAGAAGTTGTGGAAAATTTAGATGGTGGCAGCTGGGTCAAATACCCATAGGAGTTATCCTACTCGCTAGACAGAAGTGGGTGCGCACATTCCGCTGCGTAATTCTGATTCAACACGTTGGTGACACTGATAGAACTGGCCGTCTAATTTTAGATCACGCGTCCTAGAAACATTGAGGCAGTATAAAATGCGACCAGGTAGGGCACCATCCAAAGCACTTCGCCTCCTCCGAAGAAAGTACAGGTTTTGGTGAGCAGTACTACCTCGCACTCATAGTCGTACGTTGACACTTTTTCGGCTTCCTTTTCTAGTCAACCAGGAATCCCCAAGAACATCACCAGTTACCGTTTAGAACACCTGATTCGATTCCGAAGTCATGAAAGCAGTCATCTATTTTATCCTCGCACTTTCATTCGTCCTGACGAAGTCGCAAACTCAAAGCGCTGTTTGTGATATATGCATTTTGGACGAGCCGAGTTGCCCAGTGGGCGAAGTCTCATCCGGAGGTCCAGGCTGCTGGGGATGTTGCCGTCCGGTCTGCAGGACCGTCTGTGTAGACCCCCTCAGCGACATCGCAATTCGCCCGCCTTGTGACCCTGTAGAGATTCAGAAACCTTCCTCAACGAGCAACCCGCCGCATGAAGTATGCTGGCAGTGCTGCTTGCCATCATTCACCGAAACGAAATCTTAAATGACTAGAATATTCCTCGTGGTTTGGAGTGACAGCGGATCTGTTAACATTGATCAATGCATTGCCCGAATACTGATTTTTAACGACGTCGACTGAACCTTTCGCCGCTGAGATTTTATCCCACCGTGGCTCTAGATCAGCTGAGAAGTCTGGTCTCTCCTAGCCGAAACGCACGAAGCTTCTAGGAAACAGTACGTCAGTGAGAAGACAGCAGATTTTAAGGGATCGCTCACAAATAGGCTTCTGATCCTTGTACCTGTGACGTTTTCGCAAAGAAATTTACCAGGCTTCAAGGGAAAGTCCGAAATTGTATAAGAATGAAACTGTAACGATCTTATCCCGCAGACTCCCACCCCAACTCCGAGAATTGTGAGTGGCGAGAGTAGTGGGTTCTCTAGAGACCTGACATGCTTTCAGAATCCATCAGGCACCCCAAGGCTTTACGTTGAAAAGGGACTCGCAGCTCGGTGGGTTCTGCCACAAAGTATAGGAAAGTTGCAATGGCTAAAGGTCAGAAACGAAGGAATGAATTCAGTCCTCTCGACCCTTGTTGTCGCAAGTCTCCTGCTGAAAGGTGCCAACGCCGTTCCACAAATCGTATCTCCCGTCCCGTGTCAGATACCATGCTCTCCCATAAAGCCTGCCTGCACTGCTGGCGAAGTCAGTCTAGGAGAAGCAAGTTGTTGGGGCTGCTGCCGGCCCATTTGCAGGACCATTTGTGAGAACTTGCTGAGCGACATTATCATCAACCAGGGTTGCTTGCCAGGGGAGACTCAAAGTCCGTCGCCTGAGAGTGATCCACCAGTCTTAGTGTGCTGGCAATGCTGCTTGACATATGAACATACATAGTGCTGCCAAACATTGCCGCTCTGTCATGCGATACAATTCCTACTCACCTGTTCTACATCTGATTTAGGCCATGGGACTTCCGCGTACTTCTAAAATATTGCAGTTATGCGGCCTATAGAGGCAGGTTGTTGCGTACTAATTAAGCCGTCCAAAGTTTCTTCCGATGTGGCTGGTGCGACAGGGACAAACAAAGTACAACACAGGCACCGAACGTCCCATCTGATTATGAACCACGTGCACTCTGTCTGCGGTCTTCCAGCATGGCGCCTCTGCCCCTATTTCCACTTCCTCTTTCATCAAATGGTCCACCCATCGGATACGGCTGGGAAGGACGTGATATGTCGGCTTTGTCAACAACTACGGCGTTCAACACTGGGATAGATCAACGAGACATCTTCCTTGGAGAGCGTCGATGCATCGTGTGCGGAGAGAGAGGCAACATCGTTCTCCAGCATTGCCATATTATTATGGATTCAGAGCCAGAAATTGTGAGTTGAATAGCTCTCTGGGATCCTTGTGGCTAAAGTAAAATATAGTGGTCTGATCTCAAAGCCCGCGGTTGGATCCCTTCGCAGGCTAAAGCACTTCCCCGACATGAACCACGCGATGGCCTGCTTATGTGCCGCAACCATCACGCCTGGTTCGATGCATATGCTTTCTTCATACGTTTCATCCCTGACGTGAGTTTAGTTCATCTTTTCCTTTGGCCTAGCATTCACGGGAAACAGATGCAGAAGTTTGTGTTCGTCAATTACTCCAATCACTCGGCTCTTGCGGCATTCCACGGCAAAGCTGTCGCCCTTGATATCAAGGATCGCTATGCACCGTTCCCTTCACTGTTCATTATCCACGAAATGCGCGTCCGTGGTTTCAACCCATTCCAACCCACTGATCCCGACATTGATGGGGCCAGCTGGCAAGATTGGGTCTATTCGGACCGGGTGTTGGACAACTCATCAGGCTCATTGAAGCGGGACAATCCACCAAATGATGAAC
Source organism: Gymnopilus dilepis (assembly GCA_002938385.1). Lineage (NCBI taxonomy): Eukaryota > Fungi > Basidiomycota > Agaricomycetes > Agaricales > Galerinaceae > Gymnopilus > Gymnopilus dilepis. The sequence goes on from NHYE01005605.1 coordinate 3,764, forward strand.
GTACCAACGACAACAGCCTCTCTACACAGTCACAACTCCAGTTTAAACCTACAATGACGAGCGCAGGTCGTACTTCCTCTGGTGGACGTAGAATGGTGCTGAATGAGGATGTTATTGCTGATATCCTCACTGCGACGCGTGCCTCACCATCGTGGAAGGCCTGTCAGGTGGAAGGTACAAGCTGGACTGGTACAGCCGAAGACAATATACAGAAGTATTTCCGTGTTGTCGGTGGACAAGAGCGTTAACCTGGCTATCTGCTCATCGAGTCTGCGTCGCGGCTGGGTATTAGCTTCTGCGAACTTTTTATTATTACTATGTACTTAAGTGACTTGTGTTTTCTGCAGTGGCGCAATGAATAATGTAGCGTCAGCGCTGTTCTCGACATTGACCTCATACTCACTCCCTGCTTGTAACACTTTAGTGCGGAGCTGTCACTCGGACGCGCACGCGTCTGTGTTCCACGAACACATAGGCAGCTGTACCAGCCCGCCAGCCAGCCAGCCAGTCCATGTTCCATGAACACGGCACTGGCATTCTCGTTTCCTTACAGTAGTTGTATACAATGTAATTGCATTAATTGAAACACTATCTAATACCAAAGTTGATATCGACATTACAAAGTACAAGATGGAGGCCGACTGAAAAGTAGAAGTAGATTATTGGTTCGTAGTTGGTATTGAGACAGCAAAATCGGAGAAATAGCGATGAGTCTGGATGATGCTCATGCGGGGCAGCGTTGACAGTCGAACTAAGTTCTGGAAGCATCGAAGATACATCAAGAGTTGCAGGTCCGTAATAGCCTGCCTCATACAGCATTCCGTTTGATGTCATATCACATACATACCTGGGAAAGAAGGTTGCACTTGTGCACGTTCATGAAATTTGGGAGAACTTTGCTGCCAAGGACGAAAACCTGAGCCACCTTGCGCCCGCTGACTGGCAGTGACTTGAAGTCGGACGTGCAGGCGGCCGTTGCCATGTTCTTGCTTGACCGGAACTCCGAATTTGTATAGCAAATTGAAATTTGACAGCCTTTATTGAGTCGATTCAGTTGGACATGAAGACACTCCAGTCCGAAGCGAGAACTTAGAGGGCGCCCAATAAATAAGTCACGCTTTCAAATGAAATGGACCTTAAACCACCAAAAAGGATATATGGAGATTATCCGTAAAGCACGAACCCTATAAAGTGTTGAGAAGACGAGCATCGATTTCAGGAACCCCTTCGACAAAGTGATTGGTACGAGACGCGTACCTGTAATCCGTTAATCAGACATGCTGACCCAACCTCAAGCAGTGTTATTACTTAGAATGAAGCCAGTGTTCTCAATCCTCGCAGCCGCCTTCCTCGTCGCTTGCTCCAATGCAGCACCGCAAACCATCCCAGTCTGCGAGATCTGTTCGCTGACGAAACCAACTTGCCCTGCGGGGGAAGTACCCTCAGGCGGGCCAGGATGCTGGGGTTGCTGTCGCCCCATTTGCAGGACTTTATGCGCAGACGACGGTCCCGGTGGGGTCACTCTCGATCCTGCTTGCTATCCGATCGAAACCCTCGTCGCGTCCCCAATTGATGGATGCTGGGAATGTTGCCTGACACCTTCGGTCTCGAACTGAGGGTGAGATGAGAGAGAAATGGGTTAAACTGGAGGGTCGTAGTAACGAAACATGTACACCCCCGCCAGGGCAGCTTGACCTTCTTGACATCATCGTCATTAAACTGCTTCAAACTTGAAAGCGTCAGATTGGCTTCAAACGAGTTTTTCTTCATGTATTATACATGGGTGATGAATCAGACGAAAGGTTTCATGCAGCTCCTTTTACTTCTTGAACGAACGTCGCATCACGACGCTCCCTCGCTATGACATTACCGACCACCGCCATTCTCCAAGGAGTAGAGACCGCCTCCTTGTAACTCTCAGAAGCAAAAGAGAGGTCATTCTCCCAGCCATGAATAGCCAGATATTGAGGGGCGTTATCGCCGCTTGCAAGGAGACGGTACCTCCTTGAGTAGATCCATCCAGGGGCACGGCTGAGCATCGGGATATGTTCGTCATTATACCACTTGTTGAAGTCGGCTTCATTTTCTGACGAGGGCGTCATGCCAACCGAGACTAAAATATGTGGAGATTCAGACGCAATATGGGCTAGTTGAGATACGAACGAAGAATCTTGAAGCTGAGGAGGAAATCGTTCATAGAGACGGCTGCTGGTTGGCTGGGAGAACTTGAAGTCCTTGAGAGTCTTCTCCAAATTGTAAACGTCCTCTTGTGTCACTGCTTCAAGCAGAAGAATACTTTCTTCAGGCGACTGGTAAAGCAAAGCCACAGGGCCAGAGTTATTCGGCGTGTTCAGGCTAGACTTGACTTGAACCAGGATATCGTCTGATAATGATGGAACGGCACTTTAGTCCGAAGGGAATCGACCACTAGCTGCTTATCACCACGTACTTGCCCATTCTTGAACCGTACTTGTGCGTTGGTTGGTTTTGGTGGTCGGTGCGGCGAAAAACAAAAGAATTTGCTGACTGTGAGGATCCTGGTCTGCCATGGCCGCCAACGTGTATGAAGAGCCAGCAGCGACAAGTCGAACAATTCAGGCGTCAAGACAGATAGGTGGGAAGTCGTGAAAGGACGCGAGAACAGTTTGGAGGCATCTTCATGGGAGGCGTCATGAGAGTTGTGGACAGAAATTGCACACCGGGCCGTACTGGAGTCGGGATCAGGGCTCGAGAATAATAATGTACTATTTGCTACATTAATCAAGAGTGAAATAGTTCTATAAGATGGAAAGATGTTTGCAGGACTTGAAAAAGATGACTGAAAGAAATAATTTATATCCTAGAAGGTGCCCAAACCAGTAAAATGGTCAATGTTCAGATGTCCTTCTTTCCCGCATCGTCAATAACAGAACTCGAATACTCAAATCGTCCGGACTCCTCAAGACGGCGAAGTAACTCGTCACCGAACGCGGTCATGGGCGTCAGAATACCACCTTTACGAGCCAGAGGAGTCAAGGCGTGAAGGTTGTCCTTCTGGCCAGGCTGTATTTTCGCTGACTCAGAGACTGGGGGGAGGAGGAAGCATAGGGCAGCTTCGGAAATCATGACTGTTCAGCAAGAGTTAGCAGGTGCATCTTCAGGAATCATGGAGGCGACTAACTGGCTGTGAGGAGGTAGCCGGGGTCGCCTTGCCCTTTGAATACACTTTTGACTACGACTGGCGGAGTAGTTGCAGATTTTGAGATATTCGTCACGCTGAAGAAGCCCTTCTGCATTTTGCTTGGGAAAGAGAGATTAGCAAGGAACACAACACGGCAAAATTACTGAAACACACTCGTCCGAAGGGCCATCTCCGGGCTGAGGCAAGAATCTCTTGATGATGGCACGGATCTGTTTGAGTCGCGTTATAAGACAACGGCTATTTTTTGAAGGAAAGAAACTCACAGGTCTAATCATCATCAGTCCAAAGCCAATGATAAGGGTCGCCGTCAACGTCAATGCTGACAATGTGCCAGGTGTCGCCATGAACTCTTGATAGCTGAACTGTGGTCCGTATCTTCTTGCCTGTGCCTCCTTGGTCCCTTCTGCGGTATAAATGAATTTACAGGTCGCAAAGAGTCAAGGAAAAAGCATACCTTCTTTAGCTTGGAGCTCAAGGAGTCCAAATGTCCGTCGGACTAACTGTGTATTGGTAGGAGCCATGAAGAAAACACCGCCCTTGATGGTCTTGCCACCAGGAACGGGAAGACTGTATACAAAGCGAGGGCGAGGGCGCAATCCCACAAATGGGCTTAGAACAAATGGAATATTGCTTTCTTTCGTGTCCTTCCTTGGAACCTCTTCAATGGACGTCAAGAAGGACGCTACCGTTCCACCTGAGAAACCTCCTCGCAAGCGGAATGCCGTCGTTGACTCTCCGAGAGGTAGGAAGTCTCCGTTTGGTAGAGTGCCGGCTGACTTGAGTGTCTTATTTGAGAGATGAACAGACACATCTGAGGGGATCGAGTCAAAGCCGCATGACGGGACAATGATGGCGCCAGTCTTTGTAGCCAGGTAGTCGAACCTGGACCAGCAGAGATAAGCCGTCAAGGTCAAAGATAAACAACCACGTTGGACGTACTCCTGAATGATCTTGCGTAACCAGGCAGGCTCCCCAGTCAGGTCGACATATTTTACGCCATTTCGGACGCACGCCCTAAGTCAGAGAAAAAATGAATGCCTGCGACTCAAAATTGAGCAGTATGAAACGCACCTCACAACTGGGGTCCCCCATCGCCAATACGGTCCAACGACGTTGATAACGACGCGTGTATTTTTCACGGCAGCTTCTAGCTCTTCTTCATTCGTAACGTCGACTTGCACTAGCTTGACAGAACTCGACAAATTGAGGTCCTGAACGAGCTTCTTGAGCTTTTGCTGCGACCGAGCACCGATAGCGAGAGTAAAGTGCGACCGCTGGGGATGAGCAGCCAGATATCGAGTAGTAAGGGCACCAGTAAAGCCTGTCGCGCCTAGGACGAGGATGTCAGACTTGTCCGCCATGCTGAGAGTAGGTTGTCGAGGGCGGCGCTGCTGCAACGCGACGCATCATGACGAAAGATATGTTCGGCGACTTCCGGTCAATGAATAGCCGGCTCACCTATTTGAGCAATCTGCCGGTCGGAGACGCGGTGCCTCCGACGTTGACCATGCCTGGGCCGTCTTCAGCAGATTCACAAGGAAATGGGGGTCCATACGGCAACCGGACAACGCATGGGCTCGGCGAGGTGAGTAATAGCACGATATAACAACCTGGCTACTTTTTTTCGAGAATTTTTGCCAATTTCGTCCGGAAACAGGCTTCATAATCTACCATCATCCTCAAAAATGAAAGCGACTTACTCATGTTCACTGTCGATGATAAATCGTCAATTCAGGAAAAATTGAGAGGCACGTATCGGATTCACAGGCGCAGTACCCGGAGATCTAGAGGTTTATGTATTGATCAGGTCACTGACTGCAAGCAAAATTTTGCGGGACTCGTGTGCAGGACTGCAGCCTTCTCCCGGAGCCATATTACAGCTAAATGGGACCTACTCACTTCATGTAGAAAGTACATTAGTTCTAGAGGCCGAGAGTCGAGAAAAAGGCCTTCAGCTGCTGGTCTCTGCCGAGTTTGTTGGTGTTTACCTCAATGGGTCCACGAACGGTTTGGCTTCTTATCACGCCCTCACGTCGAGGAGCGCATCAATCCCCACGTCGATTCGAGCATCCATGGCGTACCCAACCCGGCGACGACACGATCCTCAGTTACGAATGCCAGCAGCACCTGATCCCATTTTCCGAGCAAGCACTCCAGACATCTTCAGCTCACTCCCCGCACCACTAAGCTCGCCTACCCATAATGCCAATTACGCTGAGCTTCGTGCCTCAGCAGAGGCACTATTGCTTCTCAATAATACCGGGCAAGATATCACATCCAACGCTGAGAAGGAAAATATCAATCCAGTTGTCACTGAGCCGATCGTCCCAATCTCGGCGCCAAGGCCATTGTCGTACGCGGTGAAGGGAAAGGCAGCATTCAGGTCGATTCTGTCGGTAGGCGAAGGAGAAGGTGAGAATGCATGACAGCCGAAAGGGTTTTGAATGACGCCAGGGAGAATTTAGGGGACAGCTCAAGTTTTATGGACCCATCGAGCATCGAAGAACTTCCAGTCCATCACTTCCAAGCCATCCAACAGCTGCCAAGTATACCAACCTCCGTACAAGACGCTCTGCCCCAACACTTCCAACTACCCTCTTTCCCGATGCCAGAGAACCCTTCCAAGGGCAAAGCTCCCGAGACAGCCAAACCGCCTATGATCATACGCCCCATCACCCCTTCCACCATCATGGCTTTGACCGAACCCTGCCTCATGAACTGGTGCTATAGAGTCGAGGAAGACGACCGGATACAGATACCCATCGCTGCGAACATCGCAAGCCTTCATGCCCTTGCGAATCTGACGAACATGCTCTCTAATCGTGCGCCTTCAGGTCAGAATCCTTGGGGTTTCTAGTATACTTTTCTGTGGTTGATAGAAGTGAATATATGCGCATTTTCCGTGCAGATTTGATTTGCGTTTTTATTGCACAGAGGGTACATGGAGCCATGGACACCAGGAGTTATGTTACAGTGCATGTCGGGAACAAGGAAGCGGCATTGCCTGTAATGTTGACATTCTGGCAAGAAAATTTTGCTGTGCCAGAAGGGCCACTGATCGTCGTAAAATAAGGCACTGAGTCCGGACGAATCGCTTCGAGGAGAAGAATAGACGTACGCGAGGTGAATATCATTGACGTTAATGTCAGAACAACGGCCATCGGGTGAGCAGGACAAAGAGGCGACGGTACTACTCGTCCCTGTACCGGTGATGCTATTGAAATTTCAGAACTACACCACTATAAAAATTACGAAGTAGCTCACTTATTGAACCAAACATCTTGTATAATGGTGTTGGAAGGGAACTGGGCGCAGGCTGTGGCATTGGTCATGTAGCACTAGAACGAACGAGGTGATCAGGCTCGCGGAGAATGCATGATATCTGGACGGTCCTTACCTGGTCAATGACAATCGGATTCTGGACAGCTGTCTCGACGAAGTTCTCGAAAGTGATGTTCTTGACGATTCCACTTCCAACATTAGGGCCTGCCCAGCACTTGATGCGAGCTCCATTTTGAGCGTTGGTCATCTTGACATTTCTGCAAGATTCGTTCATTTGGGAATTGTAAGCAGGATGGGATGGAAATCGCACTTGGCAAGAACATTTTCGACGATATCGAACATGCCAGCGAATTGACCAAGAGACCTATCAAAATGCATTAGCTTCGTGCCAGGTCTCGTGGTGGGGACTCGACACACCCAACAGATATACCGCTAAAATCAGACATATTAGCATGAGTTGTAGGTCTCATAACCGGCGATCCTTACTGCGATCCGGTGCAGTCGAGGTTTTCGACTAGAATATTTGTGGCGTCTGGAAAACATCCTCATCAGCGAGATACAAAGCCTTTCAGGCAAACTACGCACTAGGCTTGAAGGACACGCAGTCATCATCATTGACGATGACTGAATTCGTAATGGCCACATTATCGCTTCGATATATATCCCACCCGTCGGTGTTGGCTGCGCCATGCGATGAAGTAGAAAGTGAGCTGATGTTAATTTTATTGAAAACGACATCTTGTCCTTCGTTGACCTAAGATTCGGTCAACAAGAGCGGGCGGTTGCGAGGCAAGCAAGCACTCACAAGGTTGTGCCATTCAGGACTGTTGATCATACGTATGTTTTCAACGCGCACGGTCTTTGCTTGGAAGATTGTAAGCGTGATTGGGCGTAGAAGCGATGAGTTGCTCGCGCTAGAGTTTTGCGACGCGTCAGTTTCTCTGGAGTGGTCAATTCGTGGCATGTTAGAACTCACAAGGTGTCCCACCAGAGCTAGGCGCAAGGACCAGTAAGTCAAACTCACAGTTTGGACTTCATGGAAAGATACTAACCTGACCAGAGCCATCCAGAGTCCCTCCGCCGTCAAGTACAATATTTTCTCCTCCCAGTAACCAAAATGTAATTTGGGTTTGGAAGGGAATAAAGAAGCCATTCTATAATTGTTGCGTCAGCAACGTCGTTTTGACTATTGGGAAAGGCGTAGCCTACCCCGCTCCAATAAGGAATGTTGTCGCTAAACTTGACAGTTCCTTCCAGATTCTATGCAAAATCAAGAGTGAGTTCATGAAGGCAAGTCGGATCTGGAACTACGAAGCGAAGACTCACAATATGAACGTCACGGAGACCCGTCATGTTCATGCGCGTCTGAATATTCAGAGTCGTACTCTTCGGGATCGTCACAGTAGAACAAGCTTTTGCAGCTTCCAAGAATTGCGGTGCATCGTCATGTCCGGTAGCCTTGAGAGTGCACGAAACCTTGGGCGGCTTCTTCACGGGTGGTGGGCTATGCCTCGTCGGCGCGAAGTTGGCAGAAGCCAAAGACGGGAGCAGCAAAGCTGCTAGAGCCAAAGAAGCAGATGAAAAACGCATTTTGCAGACAAGTCTCTCACCACAACGTCGAGGGGCCTTCTAGTCCAATTTATACTGTCACTTTGAGAACATGGCGGTCCGAGAGGAGGCTTCTCTCTGACACAAGGCAGAGCTCCAGCGGTCCGGGAGGTAAAGTATGCCTGGTGGGCAGGTTCCAAGGGCAGGTTGGAGCACTTCTGGATGTCATGATCTCCAGCAGAACGGAGAATGAGTCGATAGAATGGCTAGTTCAAGTACACGGTGTGGTCTCCATCCACATGACCATGCAGGAAACTTGTACTGGGTGATATATATATCTGATGTTCTCTGCTGTGTACATTCTATGAGGAAAGACAAGTCGTGGTGTAGTGGGATGAGATTTATAGAGGGTGAACTTGCTGTGTAAGGAAGTTGAGCAAAGATTGTGGAAAGCAACCCGAAAGCAGGATCCAAGCGAACTGGAAGAAAACGTGTGAATATGTTGCCCTTCTTAGAATACTCTGAAGATTGACGTCAACCCTCTTGTGCAAATGCATCAGAGCGATGTTTTCAGCTCTTTCCAACTCTTTGCTACTAATGGCAAACGAAAACATAAGATATGTACACTACTTTCAAACAAACGAAGAAGAGAAGCTAGTAACACTCAAACCCATCTGTTAAGACTGTCCAAGCATCAAACAACACGGACTGTTCGCAATCGTGTTCATTAATAAAACGACAACAGACATCTACGCGGATGAATGTAAGCACGTGTTAATACTTGTGGATGGATTGGAAGCAGGGGCCGGAGGGAGGATAAGGCGTGGCGGAGTGAGGAAGAAAACCAACGTGCATGACCAGAACGGGAATTAGGCTGGTAACTCGAACTTCTGTCCTTGTAATACTCTGCGGAGTGGGGCGACAAGTCAGAGACAGGTCAAACCAAGTGGCTTGGTCAAACGTACTTTGTGAAGTATACGTAGAAAAAGTCAAGGTATAGGCCAGTTTGGACGATGCCAGCTGTCACTGCAATCGGGTCCACGACGCCTTCAGTGAAATATCTATTTATGGCAAAGCAGCACGGAGGCAAGGAGGACGGTATGTCAGTTGCAAGTACACGTATGCAGGCCGAGAAAAAAATGAAAGGACACGGAAGCAGAACGACGACAGCGTCGGCGCGACCAGCAAGTCAGCCGTGCCCATTAAGTGAATGTGATGATGTCACTGGTCAGGACATCGTCCGTGACGTCGCTGTCGAACTCCGTTTCCGCAGAAAAAAAAACAAGGCATAGCCGAGAAAGTGTAGACGAACCTGTAGATCCAGTTGGGGATGTACAATGCTCTGTAAGCTCCAAGTGCGGCCAAGTAATGCGTCGTGATGGTCTCAGCTTCTCCAGTTCGCTGCAGCATGAAAAGTTGCGGGAGGATTGCGACCGCCTCGAGCCAGATGGAGAAGGACCAGAGGATTTCTGAAAAGGTGAATTTGTAGTTGAAGATTAGAGCGAATATGATGCATGGTCCAAGGAGATATTCGATTTTGAAGGTGTCGATCGAAGGGTCATTAGTTGGTCTAAAAGCAGAAGCAGGTTTAGCTGACTGAACTGAGGACGAGGTGTAATCGAAGGCCACTGGCTCTGGTGTTGGGACTCACCTATACTTGAACTTCATTAAGTAGAGAATGTAGCAGCTGCTGCCGATGAAGAAAAGCTTCATGACGGAATTGTACACCGAGATAAACCGGAAGAACAGGTCGAGATAGCGCGACACAAAGACAACCACGTAGAGCATTTGCGTCTTGAACGAAATGCCTGTGCCAAACCCATCAGTCTCCCGTCCATGCGGCCCCGTTACAGGTGAGAATATTGCGCACCTCTACATGACCGTGTCGTTTGGATCTTGTGTAACAATATAAATATCGACGCTAAGTGCGATAAATCACCTGAGGACAGGGTCAGCGCTCGTCTTCGTGCCTCTCCGCAGGAAGTGACCGTGCTGCGCACCGAGCAACCGAAACAAATTCATGGCGTTGTCGCGGTGGGTTTGTCGTGACTATGAATGTATTTCCGTCTCGTGATTGAAAGTGCTCGTCTTCGTCACCAGATTACAAGCAATGTCGCCGAACTCCTCTACAGGGAATAAAAAAGAGAGTAGGACGTTGGTGGCTGGTATGTGGTGCGTGCAATCAGTGACGATGTCCGCCAGAACACATGCGACGTGTTCGACGCTGGATTAGCTAATTCAGTCGCACGATCTATTTTTGTCGCCAACTTTTGCAGACCCAGCCAAAACACGTCGAGACAGCTGCAGTGGTCCATGATATCAATGCCCATCAAGATGAATCAAATGTTGGTGATGATAGCTATGTACATTGCTAGATAGTAGATGTGGAAGTTGTGGTAAGAAAAGGAAGACCTGTGGATTGTTCACGAATGCAATTTTTCTAATGGATCGATGATGATTCCGGGCTAAGGAGAACCTCTTTCAGCACAACGATTACAAGGAGATGAAAGAGCACAACATACCTTCTTGACAACCTTGGGTAGTGTTCCTCTCTGGAATCCAACCCTAGTATTCCACTCAACACCGAGAGGTCTATCCATAGCACGCTCGAACTGCGCCTTGCTCGTGTACGGATACGGCAGATCCTTGACAAGATACTTGCTCGCCTTCTTATCCCTCTTCTCTGAAATAATGATGTTTTTCTTGTTGTAATCAGCACGAGTTGTCGGGTCGATCCCAGCAATCTTCTTGATGCGCTCCGGCTTGGGAGGAGCTTTCTTGGTTCCTGTGCCTCCCCACGAGCCCTGCGATGCTTAGATTAGCTTTAGGTTGGAATGAGCAAATACAAATTGGTTTACCCATCCAGGGATCGTTGTATCAACCTCCTTCGGCGCGTCTGAGGCGATCTCTCGTTTCTTCACCTCTTCGAAGCTCTATAGCAGAAAGAAAGTCATCAGCACCTCATAACATGACAAAGAAACACAACATGCGAACCTGGACGACATTGTCACCTGCGAAAGCAAGGGCAACCAAATCACGCTGCTCGAATGCCTTTAGGCCGTTGGCAGTAGCCCTTCCCTTTGTCTTCGCAGCAAGTGCCTGCTCCTGTGCCTCAATTTCAAGGTCGACTTCTGAATCATCGTCTCCCTGAGCAGTAGGCTGGCTGGGAAGGCTATTGCTAGTCCCGTTGACCGCAAGCTTCTTCGTTTCCAGAGGCTTGGACGATGAAGCAGTCGACGCAACCATCACATTGTCCATGTCAATTTCAACAGTCGCATCCTCCACTGCCTTCCCCTTCTCATCACTCCTCTTCATCGAGGCCTTCTTGAGCTTGTTCTTTGACTTGTCCGCAGCTTTGCTATCTTTTGAAACGACGACCTCGTTTGCTTTCTTGACCATTTTTGTCTTGCTGGCGTCAAGGGCAAGCCATGGATTTGACTCGACGTCCTGACTTGGCTGCGACAGCTCGGAACGTTTAGCTACCTTCGGTGAAGTGGGCGGCGGTGAAAGGAGGTCGGTTGACTTTAGGGTGACACTTGAGGTATCCGACTCAGCTATAGGACGTGAGGGGTTCTGAGGTTGGTTTGGCTGTGAGAAATGGTTAGCTCTATGGTAATCTGTACACAAAAATATACGTACTGCAGCACCAGAAGGTCGAAAGACGACTCGTCCACCTGTCCGAGAAGCGAGCACGCCCATGGACGGGTCTGCATCCTGCATCTCCTCGTCTTCTTCGTCACTATCTTCACCTCCAATGGTCCCACCCATCTCCTTGATGAAGTCGTCCACATCCTTCTTCGCAGCAGCATTCTGGCGAGCCATGGCGTCCTTCATGAACTTCATCTCAAAAACACTCTTGCTCTTTTTCTTAGCAGACTCTTCTCCCTCCTCCCCGTCTTCGTCGTCATCCAGCTTCCGCAGCTCATCGAAGGCGCTCTGCTTTATCTTCTCAATCCCGCCTTCGACGTCTCCGTCGTCATCGTCATCCTCGTCGCTTTCCTCGTCGTCTTCTTCATCGCTGCCAACGCCCTTTATCCTTCTTCTAAGCTTCTCACCTCGTTCCAACATCTCTTCGATATCTCTCCTACTATCCTCATCCAGTCCCTCTCTCTGCCGCATCTGACGAGCCCACTTGCCCGTATGTTTATGTTTTAAGGTCGCTCTCTCCCTCGCACGTTCAAGCTCATGTCTCATCCTGACCTCAGGATCATCTTCGTCTTCTGCTTCGTTGATCTTCTCAGCCAGGCGCTCCTTCTCCTTTCTTCTCAGTTTTCTGTAAGTTTTGCTCTTGATTTTGTTAGCGCGTCGGGCTTTGAGTTCAGCACGGAATGCCAGTTCGCGCATTTTGCGGAGCTCTGTACGGCGTTGGGCCACCTCCTCGACGGATAAGTTATTCATCTTCAACATGGCATCCTCTGTCTCGTGAATATCCTCCTCTCGCATTTTTGCAGACTTCAGGAGGGCATCAACCGCGCTCTCTAATTCAGTGGTCGGCTATAGGAACATCAGCTTTGCGGCAATATATGTAAGGGGGTCCGTATTTACCTTGAACTTAGCATTCAGCTCTAAATTCGATACCCGTCCAGTGGGTTGAGCTTGCAAAGGGAAACTGAGATGTTCAGCCTATCAACACCATCGTCAACAAAGGTGGACTTCATTTCATAGACATACAAACCTCTCGAATGCGTTTCATGGTGTCAGTCCACTTATCAACCTCTTTCTTCGTCTGCTCGTACGCAGCCTGACGGTCTAGACGCTCCTGAGCCCTGTGAGGTAATGGTGCAGACAAAGCCTTGGCCTTGGACGATGCTGACGGGGCCAGCACCTTGGCAGACTTTTTGAGAGATTGTAAGGCAGAAGATTGCCCTTCCAGAGGAGCAAGAAGGTCATCAAGGTTAAGTTTTGAGCCTATAGACAATTTAGCATGTAAACCAGTTTTTCGGTTATATCGAATTAGACCAACCTGACGAGCGAGCGCGGAACTCATTCTCCTCCCCTGCCTCTGTTTTCTCGGCTATCGGACGGCGCTTCCGTGTGCGGGCTTCTGGAGTCGGGTCCTCATCTGAAGCCTTCCGTTTCTTCGCAGTCACGTCGAGACCCGAAACAAAATCTTGGAGTTGATCCAGAGCTTCAGGAATTTCCTCGTCGTCTGAGGGTGCAATATCGACATCCATTTGCTCTTCCTGTGAGACATTTTCCTCCTCCTCCGGTCCTTCTTCTTCATCTTCTGCTTCACTCTCCTCTTCTCTCGCGGAAGGTTTAGGTGCAGAGGTCGAGGCTTCTTGTTGCTCCTCGCCTTCTTCGTCGCTATCAACATTGAAGCCACCCTTGCCGTCGAGAACATCTACCAAGTCAATCACTTCATCCCCGGCTTCCTGCAACATTTCCTCGTACTCCTCCTCGTCTGCGTCATGTTCACTGTTATCTCCAGCATCTAAATCGTCCTGTGGCTCCATATCGTCATCTTCATTCAAATCGATTTCCACTTGTTTTGCTCCAGATTTGTTTTTCTGCTTTTTGACTGCCTTCGAGGATTCGCCTTTTCCTGTCTACATATTTGGACGAAAGATAAACGGTAAGGGTAATGTCAGGTAAGCTCCAAACGAAAGCATACCTTTACGGCGAAGTAAACACCAAATCTCTCCTCATCATCCTCGTCAAAAGCGGCGTCACTGTCAAGTTCTTCGTCGTCCTCACTTGGAAGTTCCTCGTCGTCGTCGAACTCTCCGATCAACCTCGCTCTCAGCTGTTCTCGCTCCTCGTCGTTGGCATTGTCAAGAGCAACAGCATAGTCAAAGGCCTCATCACGGTCGATTTCCAGACCAACTTTAGATCGATCTCTCTTTCCTTTCTCCTGGATGTGCTCATAGAGATCGAGAGTGGAGGTCGAAGCAGCCTTTTTTCGAGATTGGCGCTTTTCGTAGCCAGCCTGTGCTGCCCGCTGCTTGCCCAGGCTTTTCGCAGACTTTTTGGCCATGGAGAGGGAAAGGAAATTGAGTGCTACACCTGAGCTGAGAATAGCCGCAAAAATGGTTTGCCGAATATGGTCTCGAGGCAGACGGAAACTTCCGTAACTTGACTTGAAAAGAATTTGCCAAACAAAGGACCACGCGAAATCTTGTACTCGATAAACGGACGATGCCCCCTACTTCTGACCGTCTTCTCATTCTGTAGAAATCGCTCTTGACTTTGAAATCCGACAACTGTATGCGATATTGATGTGACGAATACTGCAGGAATTTGCTTGTAGGCACGATTACTTTTACGCCTTCATGATCTTGTCGCGATCTTGAACTTCAACTCGAAGACCGACAGACAATCGGCTTCTGCTCGAATGCTATGAAAATATGGAATATTCAGGTTGACAGCTGTAGTGAGTTTTTTTTCATCTTTCCTACAACGTGCGCCTTTGCACCTTCCAATATCCGAAGCGAGGATGTCCTAGTAAAAGGGTCGATTCAACCACTGTTTTCTCTATGCCACCCCTGTCTTTCTTTTCTTTTCTTTCCGTGAAACTGCGAAGTAGACCTCCACCCCTTTCATCTTTGACCTGCTTGTCACCCGCACCTCACAAATTCCAGGCTCCGTCCGCGACACCCAAGAAGAAACGGCTCAGGAACCTGCTAAAGTGTCCGATCCTCGGCTGGCGTTCAAAAGCACCTAGCGCTGCGGCCGTAAGGCAGGACCGACATCGTCATACGACCAAAATCATAGGCAATGCCATCCAAAGCCCCACGACGGCTTTTGCAAAGGCACGGTCGTATAATCGGGCTAATGCTTCCCATCAGCCCGGAATTCGTTCAACAAGCCGAGCCAGCGCTGGACAGGGCCATCCCTTTCAGGTTGGCTCTCCTTATCCAGCGCATGGTGGTCCCGGACGTGGTTTCTCTAGAGAAGGGACGATATATTTTCTGTACGCTTGCTTTTTAGCATGACGTGCAGACAACGTACCTCAAAGCATCCGTGTACCAAAGCTAATGTCGCGGGAGTGTGGTTGTACGTTGACAAGTGCTGGGTTCCTGTCGCCGCTCTTCACTATCAGGTTCGCGGTTCCGTGGGTTTTGGTTCTAAATGTGTTCGATTCGGGCCCGGCGGCGTGTGAGGTTGACTGTGGGGAAAGGACTACTTGGGTCGTTGTGGACCTTGGTTTCACGGAAATCTATCAGGAAGGAGAGGATCATGCAGGTCTGGCGAGGTACCTAAGGGTGCCTGGGATGCAGGCGGTTGAAACTGAGATCCAAATCGTAGTCTGCTTCTTTGCAGCGCTGAGCTTCTTTTCTCATCTTTATGTTTTCGGTTCGCCGGATGGATTACTGATGCTTCTTGATCTCTTTATGCTACAGGTCCACATCCATGTAATCCAACCAGATTGTCGGTATTGCAGGCACGTCGAGCGCGGAGGGTGGAACACCGAGAAGTCGAAAGTCCGCTCTTCTCAATACGCAGCACCATTATTCTTATCTCATCAATGAAGGTGAGAGCTCTTGAAGTCGTGCACGATGACGCCAAGGAGACTTGTTCTACATTTATCCCTCTGCCTTTCTCACCTTTTCGCACAAAAGCACTGCAGGTTCTCATGCGCCTTTTTGCTACTGAATTGAAAGAACATCTGCCAACCTCTATTCTTTCTGCAGGTACACTCGGATCAAAATAGCTGTATTTTCTATATTTTCTTCGTTGGAGTCCTGGCCTAAAAAGTCGTCTACGCTGTCGAGATAGGACGCGGTCTCAAGAGGACATTAACATTTGATTCACCTCTCGCCCAATGATTCGACCACATGATAACGATGCGATGTGAGTTTTCTGCCTGTTGGATTCTGTGAGGCTTTTGTCCTCTAGTGCCTTCCATAGATCCCGTCCTGTTCGCCTGTTTCATATCGCCAAAAATAATATGTGACTTATATTTGTTCGCAGCCCAATGTTCCCCAAAGCCTGGCGCGGAGAGCGGAACGCCTTATAGTCAAGTTTTTCCACCAGCTGTTCTTCTAGGAAGGGCATAGACTGCTTTTCTCGTCTTCGTATGAGCTCGCCAAAGGAGCAATTTCATCTCAGCCGGCAGGCCTTGTTGGTCACCTTGGTACTCTTGTCATTCCCGTGGCTGCGTTACACTGGGTGCTATTCATGCTTTCTCAGCGATCTACTTGTTTACGCAGTTCCAGATTGACCTCGGCTTGCGTCACCGTAGCGTAATCGGACTTTCACCTCCCGTTCTACCCTTCGTATCGGACCCTTTCCCCCTTATCGAGCTCAGGTCATCGATCCAGCTCGTATTTTGGTGACGGGCTTTTCTTCTCTGTCCTGTTGAACTCCCGCAGAGACCGTACCCGGCACGCCCAGGTGCCCAGCCTATCCCAAACTCGGTATTCAAAATGCAACACATCTCTTTCTATTTCCCTTCCGCAAGTTCTGACACCGTTCACTCCCACCCACGTCTTCCAATACTGCCAGCTTGGGATAATTTCGATCCTGCTGTGTAACCATGACCATGACAAGATCGGGGAACACGAGTCATGGAACAAAGGGGGAAACAAGGGAAATGATTCCCGCAGCATTGCAAGACTCCTCCAACAGGCTGGCGCAATCTTCCATCTTGACATGAAAGACACCTTCGAGATCCTGCAAGCGATCATGTTCAGAGAATCTTGATTATTAAATCTCACTCTAAAAATGTTCTCACAGCCGTATCGTTCCACCAAGTACCCTCCTGCTCTGTCAGTCAATCGCCGAAGCAAATAAGCAGTAAAAATTCAATTAGAAATAAATCCCTCTTGTGGTGGACCTTGTAAAGGGTCCCTGTCGATTGAGGAGATTATCAGGCTGGCTCCGGTGGTGTTCTCCAGGTGGCCGAAGCTCCCTGCCTGGAGGAGAGCGATTACGGAGTTACGGAGGTTTATCTCCGTAGGCCGATGACCACGTGATCATGATCTATTGATAGAACGTGGAAAAGGTATATATAGAGGGCCCAAGCGCTCGATTTTTATTTCTTGACTCTTCGTGACATCAGTAACCCATAGGAAGGTGGATAATTAGCACGACACAGAGTTGTTAATTCAGTCTCTTCTGCTCAATTTCTGTCTTTCTTATCCCTCGGGCACATTCGTAAGAAGTTGTTTAATCCGAGTCCAAGGTGGAGAAAAGGAATGGAACCGAAACTGTTGGACTATACTGGCAGGGAGATCCAGGCAAGGTGTTTGGAAGTTTGATGGGCCACCGTCCTTAAGCATGCCCCGAATGAGGAGGGTCCAAGGCCGTCGTTTCCTTGTCTTCCCTGCCATCAAGCCAGCTTGTACACATGGGGCATCTCCTTGCCTGTGTTTTGGCATAGTCAGTAAGCAATATATACTAACAACAAGTATTTGGCGATATCACCTTAGCACTAATTTCCTTTCGGCAGTATGTGCACTTGACGGTGTGAGTGATAATAGAGTCTTTGCTTATATATCCATAGATATTTGCAACAAGATACAGAACAAGCCCAAGGCCGATGAAGTTGACCAGCTCGTCAAGGAATGCCCTGTATGTGAAAAATCAGCCCTGGCAATAGTGAAGGAAAACATTGGAACAAACCCGTAAGCCATGATTACAGCACCGTCTTCCGTTGCCTGTCTCCGAGTATTGTAGCCTACATGATCAGGACCTCTATAGTGAGGTCCTTTCTTCAAGATGAGAAATTTCTCTTCAAGATTGCGCGACATGAAAGGCAACAGGGATATTGGAGGCAATAAGACATCAGATACCAAGGATTTCACCGCAGACGTAAATGCGGCGGCGATTCTACCCAAAATATAAACCAGGCATTCGACATGCTATTTTAGAACTCACATCAGACCGACGGCGACCTCCAGCACGTTATCTCGCAAAGCGAAGTCCACGAAACCGGTCCATACACTTCGAATTTTGTTCTTGACCCTTGATTCTGTATGAAGAAGAGCCTCGCGTGTAGTGTCAGGAAACAAATGTCCTTGATGCGCCATACTGTGGTAAAAACAGAGGGGGGATGGTGAAGGTAAGATGTAAAGTTGCGATGACGTAGTGCTCGCTTGTAGTAGTACTCAAACTGGGGCCAACGGCCCGGAAGTCGATCGCGAGCCTCGACCAACAACCCAACGACGACCACCCACTTGAATTGTTGGGAAGCGCTGGCTATGTACGTAGTGTTTTTCAATAATCTCGCAGATGAGCTGGCGACGCGAATTCAATAACCTCGAACCAATTCCAGCCTTACCCTAGCCTTACGACCAAGAAACAAAGCATTAATCACTAGGCTAATACACTTTGTCTAGTGTATATATCTCAAGTAAGGATACCTGCACTCGAACCGCTGCCGCATAGATGCCTCAACGCACATTTTCAAGTCAGCACAAGACAGATAGTCAAAAGGTCAGAGAACAAATGCCCAACACCGAAGTCATGGATCGTGTCGAAATCCGCATGTACGCAATGTCCACAAAAAGGAAAAAGACGACATCTACGCCAACTTTCACACCAGTCATCGAAAATGAGGATCTAGATCTGTGTCAAATTCAGAACCTTTCGATGGAGACTGTCAAAGCAAGCCATAAGTCAAGCGAGAAGTAAGTGGAGCAAGTACTGACTTGAAGGAACTGAGCTTGAAAGGTCGCATCCGTTACCAGAGGTCGCAGAACTTCCGTATCCATTTCGTGGGGTACACGAAGGCACTGACTCGGCATACTGAACTGCAGGCATCATTTCGTGTACATAGCCGAATTTCCTGTCGCAGAATAATTTATCGAGGCCGGTATCTGACCGACAGAGGATGAGAAATTTCAAGTAGGAGGGCAAATTTCCGATAGCTGGCGAAGCAAAAAGCTGCGCCAAATCTTGGAGCATTTGGCCGTTGTTTTGAGAATGTTTTCCGTCGCGGATTGGGGACCCAAACCCGTCAATGACGAAGACCAATGGATCGGCCGGATTCCATAGCCGCCAACTTCGGCTGCCCCTCTCTTCCTCGAATTTGAGTATGGGTTGGACGAAGGCCTTGTCAAAAAAGGCTTCTCGGTTCGACTGCACAGCTTGCAGGTTCGGCTGATACATTCGACCTATCTTCTGCGCTATCTCAGGCTGAATGGTGCACACTTGGTGAATCATCGTGATAGGCAGAGCCTCAAGCAGCTCGCTGGGCGACTGTGCCGTGACTCTGTCAAAAGAGAAATATCCTCCAAGGCAATTCATCTCACGCAGCCAATACATGATATGGGAAGCCAACTGGGTTTTGCCGCATCCAGGGGGTCCCGACAGGCAAAAGACCTTCCTAGGCTTTTGAGTGACATCCGAAATACCACGACTCGAGAAAGAGCGAGAAAAGATCCACTGTCCGACAAGGCGTACAAGATCAGGGTGGTCGTAAGCACTGGAAGCATAAGTTATGGGCAAGTCCATAGGAACGACTTTAGAGCCGAAGGGTAGAGCAGGGTTTGCAACTGCATGGTATAGATAGCAATCAAATACAAATTTAGTGACGAGTTGCATTAACGTACCCATATAATAAGGACATTGCAATCTTCGGATCGCTGTATTTCTTGGTGGGCTAAGCTCTTGGTCCGTTCCGCCATCCATTAGAAATTGCTCGCAAAATTCGAAATAACGTGTCCACGCGACCTGCTTTTGTTCGAGGTGGTGTTTTTCATAATGATAGTCTTTAGAGTAAATAAATTGGTTATTCTCGTTTTTCCGGGCATCGGTGAAATTTGGCCCACTGGATTGGATCCTCAATACTCTCTCAACGGACTGAAGGGCTTGTATAGCGCTGCAGAGCATATCTTTTACGATCGCCGTATATTTTTCACCTTTCTTTCCTAATTTTCGAGCGGAAAGAGATTGATATGGAGCAAATGCGCCACTGAGCGCCTTGCAGCACGCGACTGTCAATTTGTTCGTATTTCGTGTTTCAGGATTCGCGATCACCTGTTGTTCTATTAGATATTACCTCGCATAATATAGCAGGGAATGCACTTTACGAATGCCCTCAGTCGTTCCTTGAAGCAAGTCGAGGAGACATAGAAGCTGAAGGAAGATATGACTTAGGAGACTGCGACAATACGGATTGAAATAGAATTTACGCTGAGTTCCTCGGCAAATGTAGTTTTTCTAAGAATGTTCATCGTTTCATCCAACAAGCCGAGTTCCGTGAAGCATTGTTGCTGGCATTCTTCCACGAGGCGCTGGACGTCATCGACAGTAAGTTCAAGGTTACGGTTCGGAGCGGGCATCTCGCGTATGCTGAGGCTCAAAGTTACGGTGTGAGATTTTTCCGAGCTGATGGGTGCGTTCATGTTAACAACGAGGCTGATGACTGGTCGAAGTAACGTCGTCAGTGGCGTTGGCAGGGTTTTAGACAACGAGAATACGTACAAGATTCGCGGTCCTGGCCGACCTCATTCTGCATCTTCATCAGCTGGCGGATTTCGAACGTGTCGGTCTTCCCAATGAGTGCTTTGTTCTTCCATAAGCCTTTACTTTTGATGTCGAAGCGTACTTCCGACGAATCCTTGAGGTCCTGTCTGTTTTAGGGATGAATCATCTTCAGATTCGACAGCCAGTCTTCGAGCATCAAGAGCAGCAACACTCACATAGGCATGTTTTCACCCCAAAGAATGACAGGACCGCTCTTCCGACACTCAGTGACCAGGGTATCCCTAGTCTCCAGACCTTCTACGGCAACGAAGGTGGAAGGGATAGGCTGCCACCCATGCTGTGGTAAACCTTGAAGGCTTTCGACTAGAAAACACCCTTAAACGCCGTCGTTATCACATTGGCGCCGGGGTTAACTTACTATGAAAGAGAATTCTTCTACGTTCTTCAAATTCGATCTTGCTGTAAGTAAAGAGACCACATGTCAGCCTGTTGTGAAGCGCATTCGAACCTGCTTGGCGTACGGTATTGACTTCCGCCTCTCCGTTACGATGTCAGACATGACGTTCGATATGAAATCTAGGGAAAAGGGGGTAGCCTCTCTGGACGTCTGCAGAAATGTGGACAGGGAAAAAGAAGGCAAAATTATGGTGGCTGCGAGGTGTAAAGTTTAAATTAAGCTAGCGGGAGCAAAGGTTTAATATATAATTGGAGATGTGTTGTTGTTGGGAGTCGCTGATGGTGCAAGGCGCACGCCTTGGCAGAATCCTCGAGAAACGAGACAAGATCGTGAGCTGGTCGACTCGAATATTAATTCGTGGAGTGATCAGCGGTAAGATATCTGATAAACCTCCAGCGCAATGAGTAAATTTCGCCCTATCCACGTGAGACTATCAGGCAAGGGAAAGTAAAGCCAGACGTGCGCGTAGGCTATGCAGACCAGGTGTCATTTTAGGCCACACGATTGGAAAAGATCATCAGAATTACACACATTTCGACGAGGCGGTGCTTGTCAAGTCGGAATACGCGGGATTGTTGCCTTATGCGTGATACAAAGAAGCACCCGGGCAATCGATACGGTTCTAAAAGGGCCTTCTAGGACTTAAATTTCAGGAGCAGAGAATGAGTCCCAGTTTGTTGACCACTGTTTCTGATCATCCTAGTCATCTGAGATCCACTCTTGAGCCAAGAGGAAACCGCGATAGCCAGGCCGCTCCGAAATACCCAAGGCAACTTCCCGAAAGCGTAGAGGAGATGAACCCAAGTGGAGAGGCAAATTTCCGAAGGCTCGGGAACAGCTATTGCTCACTCTGATGACCGTCACAAAGCACCTGGTGGATAACGGCAACACTTTGCATGCAAGCGATCTGATCTGACGGAAAATCGATCAAACGTTATCTTATCTCGAATTCAACCCCCTAAATAGCTATTTACGCCTTTGGTATTGACCACCATCTAACCAATGGTCGAAGACAAGCTCCTTGACGCTCTGCAGCTTCCAAAAGACGCTGACGAAGAGGTGTGTATCTTCACCACCTCTCTAGGACTGTTTGAATGGTTATCCAGGAAATCAGCTCAGCTATTACCGCACTACTCACATCGGCGGTGCATGATGCAGAACCACCGAAAAGTTTATCTGAAATACGCCAGCTCATAGCCACTGCAGACGCTGCTTCCCTGCTGGTTAGCCATCAATATTTGAGGAGAAACTTTCTGATTGCAGAATTTCAGGACCCTTTGAACACTCTTCCCCTACTGTTACGATGCGACGATCCAAACGCTCGGGATATCATTTTGCTTATGGGCCAACACTGTTCTGCAAAAGAAGTCGTTATGGCGGCACAGGAGTCAGTGGAAGCATTAGAACACGCTATGGAGGCGGAAGATGCGGGTGATGAAGATGACAATGAAGGCAAGAAGGCCGAGGACGGTGCTGTCAAAGTCAGATCCCACATAGGCCAGCTGCTAGTCCTGATCGATATATACGCTCTAGGTGAGCATAGCGTCCCAATGACTTTCGATCTTGTTACATTAAATTGTCACAGCTATACCGAGGCTACACCTGCGCCGAAAGTCCGCTGAAGAAACTTTACGGCCTTTATGCAAAGAGCTGGAAGCAGTCATCCGTTATGCGAGCGTTCAACTCAGATTGGCTCAAGGTCGCTCTGCGTTATCCAAAATCGCGAATCTTACCACCTGTATGTGGAAGTGGGTACAAAACTCTGTCAGTGCTGAAGCTAGCGAAGATATCCGTGCATGTCAGGTCTGTCCTTCCCGAAAAGGATTAAGATCTTCTCTCATGATCTTTACAGCTTATTCTGAAAGCTCTCCTCGACAATTCCCTAGTCGCGTGCGAGCAATTTCTCCAGGCGAGCAGTGCACAGAGGGCCTTGGAGGCATGTTTCCCTCGACTGGCTGGTCGATCTCGATTAGATCCGCAGTGGGAAGAAGGAGAGCGAATAATCTCAGAATTGATTGTAGGTGAATTGACACGTCCGACCCCGATTGGTTTCTCATATTACTGAAGGATTCCTACGAGTCTCTCGGGTTGCGTACGGATGGCAATGTCAGGTCCTGCTCAGCCATCGATCTTCTTGTAGCAACACATCGAAATTGGAAAGAAGAGATTGTCGATAAAGAATTGCCTTTCCTCCTTCCAGCATTGGTGTCTTCGATACAAAGCAATTCATTCCTAGATCAAGCTTTGGCCATTCTCATCAAGTCACTGCACGCCCGGCTGTCGCGTGCGACTCCCAAAGATCTACCGGAAGAAATTGCAGTACCGTTGTATAGCGTGGTGCCGTCCATAGCAAGTATTCATCCCGATCCCTCTGTTCGACATCAGGCTTTCCGTGTCCTTTCCTTGCTCCTTTCATCTGAAAGCCCGAGATTACGCTTTCAACACCTGGTCGAGCTCACAGGCCACTCAGAATACCCACCAATGCGAGTGGCTGCAGTTGGATTGGTAAAGGACAGTGTTCTTCGAGCACTGTCGGATCCTACCAAGAAGGACGACCCTTTCCTGTCACCTCTTTTCCTTCGGAGTTTTGGGCCGATATTGTTTAGGCCAGATCCTCCAGACCTCTTTGATTCTACGACGTTGGATATAACTGAGTTTCAAGAGACCCACGAACCTCGTCGACTGGCAGAGGCTTTGTCTCTTTACTACGTCTTACTGCAGGCAGATCAGAAGAATGCTGTACGTCATTCCAGTTGACTTCTTTCCCAAGGTTGACTCTATGTTACTTCAGACTGGTATTCGGGATAAAGACGTGATGAGGTCTATTGAGAACAACTTACTAGCGCCTCTGCGAAGAAACTTGGACAAATGGATGGATGATCCGGCCGTATCTCAAAGTATGTTTCTTTGCCTCTCAAGATTTCTGGTTCGCTGATCTCGGAATCAGGTCATCTTCACGACATCGCCTCTATTGCAGCCCTCCAGATAAGCTTGGAGAGGATCAGTGATGTTCAGGCTAAGCTTATAAATGAATAGATGACGTTAGCGCTACTTGAAAGGCTTGTTATTCTTCCCCTGGCAGGGGTGGGCTTCAGCCTCGTCACAACTTATCATAGCGCTTACAATTGTTACTCTAGCAGCATTCTTCGTCGAGCAATGGCCTTGGTCCTATAGTCTAGAACATTACACAAAGACAATGTTGAGGTATATGATGAGGTGCCTCGTATTCCTTTCGAATTCGGACGTCGGGATACTCATAACGCCACGAGGACTCGTGTCTGGGAAGTGGTAGTACAGTAAAAAGCAAGTAAAGAGACAAAATCAATGTCAACGCTTTCAAAAAAGTCATGTCACGTGACTTCATTACACTCGTGGCAACTCGCCTTGCGCCTGGCAGTGGCACTCTCTTCGAACTTCCAATCACTCCCCTCAATTCCTGGGTCTTATCTTTGAATTCAGCAGTGCAAGGCGCACACACTGCTTTGGCACACCTCTGCTGCCCACATTTACGATTCAAAGATGTTCTCCTCAACTTCAAGGTCGCTGAACCTTGCAACATTCGCTCTTTTACTTTCAATTACGAGCGTCTTCTTTGGATTTGCCCAGGCGGCGGAGGAGGACAAGACACGAATAGGGAACAGTACCATTGACAGAGTGTGTGCTGCTACTTGCTTGATTTTGGAAGACGGGCCCTGACAACATCTTTTGAAGACACTGCAACTTCGTACACATTCAATATTCCCCCCGTACATTGACCAAGACTTACAAAATCGGTCGGAACTATCTCGTATTCACGCATTAATCGTATGTGCTCACCAACCCTTTTAGATGGTGGGATTTTGGAGCCGATGCTTACATTGTATGCTACACACTCTTTCACGTATCGATCGCGAGCTAACCCGTACCTCGGTAGAACACCAACAAACACATACGGTTGACCAGAAACAGACCATCGCAAATGGTATCAACTGCTTAAACTAGTCACGTCTTGGCATTGTCGATCTGAACGTCGTCTTCTTAGGGATGGCTGTGGTCCCGCCTTGCACTGACGCCCAATAACTTTGTCATTGAAGTGGAATTCAAAGTATCGGGAGAATCAACACACCTCTACGGGGATGGTATTGCTATGTGGATAACCAAGGAGCGAGCCGTGGAGGGTCCTGTCTTTGGGAACAAAAGTCAGTCGTTTCCTCTCTGACATGTGCCCTGTGCTTGACTAAGTTTTCCTTCATTGCGTCAACAGACGAGTTCGACGGCCTTGCGATTATTCTTGACACGTATGGTTCCTCATACTTAAGTTGCTATAGTGCTTACCTTCCCTCCTCAGATATGCAAATGACAGGCACCCTTACACTTTCCCTCGTATTTATGGCATACTTGGTGACGGGAAGACAAAATACGACTTCGCAGTCGATGGCGAAGGCCAGCAACTCGGCGCGTGCTCTGTACGTACTTTTAATAATCTCTCTCTCTTTTCTCACATCTTTTTGGTAGGCGAATTTCCGCAGAACGAATGTCGCGACGAAGTTAAAGGTGACATTTGTGAAAGATGGCTTCCTCGATGTTAAGATTCAATATAAAGCTTGTGAGTGCTGTCAGAGCCTTGGGGTTTGTTTTCGCTTTCCTAACGTCGGACTTCTCTATCTGTAGGGGACGAATGGACCCCTTGCTTCCGAGTGGACAAGCTCAAGCTTCCGCCCAACCCCTACCTTGGCTTCACTGCCATGACAGGCGATGTCTCAGATGCACATGAGTAAGTGTGCTTCCATTTCTTTCCCTATAACCAGCTAAGTTGTACTCTGTTCCGTAGCATCATCTCTGTTTCAAGTTACTCTGCAATCCTCTCCTCCCCAGATTCACCACCAAACAAACACAAGAAGACGTCCTTCTTTTCCTCTTCCTCTACCTCAGAAAAGGGAACTTGGACAGGTTTCTTCTTCAAGCTTTTCCTCCTCGCTGGTGTCGCAGCTGGCGGGTACTATGGATGGAAGGAATATCAGAGAAAGAAACGATACAGCGGCTTTGGCGGCGGCGTGGGCGGCGGCTCGTTCGGTATGAAGAGCTCAGGTCTAGGTAGTGGCTTCGGCAGCGCCGGACTCAGCCCTGGGTTCAACAACGGTCCGATGGCTGGAGGATACAAGACTGCACCTGTGGGTGGTTCGTTCCGCGCCCCTAGTCCTGGTGTTGCACCAGGATTCAAGAGCGCAGCTGTCACGGGCAGCTTCAGCCCATTGAGCCCAGGTGTTGGATACAATGCTCCTGCCAGTGCAGGTGTCGGTGGCTTCAGTGGTCCTGGTATGGCGAATAGATTTGAGCCTCCGTATAGTGCGAAGAAGCTTTGATTATCTCCCCGGCCGGTGGTGGGGACATATGTTGTGTGTAATGAATAAGTTATGTAGCTAGCTATATTTCAATGCTTCGAGGGTGCATTTGGATCTGCAAGTATATGACGCGAGTCGGCTGTGGCACGAAGGGGACATGCGTGACAGCCATTTCGTGTTCGGTGATCGCGACAACCTTTTGACTTGCAACTTAACCTTTCCCTGCTTTCCTCAGACACCTTAAGCATGCCTCAGACCAGCCAAAGTTTTCATGTTACGGAGGGTGTTATGAGAATCCATTCTAAACCAGGTTCACCTTCGACGGACCAAAATATAAAGGCTAAACCCGCGCAATCCGAAAACATTTGACAGTGTTTGACACACTTGAGGCTATGAAAAGCCTATGCACAGCAAGAGGCATTCTATATCTGCTTGGAATGTGTTATCCCCTCGATGCTACTTGAATCCCGTTCATGGCCTTCTTGGACTCTTCAGATTCTCGTGCGTCTACCTTCGGAAGCCCTCCACAGACATCATCCGCTGCTGGAAGACGACCTATATACCATGGTGATAACTACGATGGGCCTATGAACAGCAGCATCATCGGTGGACGAGAAAACTTCAACCAAATCAACGTTCACAATCATGGGTTGGGATTGGGTATGCTGATAACCTCGATTGATTGTACGCCTTGCATCTGATGTCCTTGAGGTAGTTTTCGACAGATTCTGCACTTTTGTCGCTGCCAATGCCATGCACAACTCGATCGAGATATCGGAGCAACCTAAATGCCATCCTGGGACCCGCATCGCCATTCTCGATTACCTCAACGCCATAGCTGAAGAACTGTCATATACCTACCCCATGATCTGGCTTCATGGCCCAGCTGGTGCTGGAAAGTCTGCAATCGAACGAACTATAGCGCAATTGCTGTTCGAACGTGGCCTCCTTATTGCTAGCTTTTTCTTTTTCAGGTCTTCGCTTGGCCGAAACAATGCAGACCGTTTTGCAGCCACGATTGCGTACCAGGTGGCTCTTGCCATTCCTGCTACTCGCCCATACGTTTTGAAAGCTTTTGAAGGAGATCCTCTCATCTTTTCGAAATCTTTACGGCACCAAATCAACGCTCTCGTAGTATCTCCTATCAATATCGTTTGCAACGACCGGGCTTTCGATCCTCAAGAGTATCCTAGGATTTTTGTCATTGATGGACTGGACGAATGTAGCGGCGCGGATCGACAGGCGGAGGTATTGCTTGCCCTGCGGGATATGGTTAGAGAACTCCGCATGCCTGTTGCTATCTTCATTGCAAGCCGTCCAGAGCACAACATCCGCTTCCTATTTGATGGCCAACTTTGCCCAGATTCATCCACCATTAGTCTCAATGATTCCTTCGAGGCGGACGCAGACATCAATGCATATCTCCTCGCGAATTTCGACACTATCCGCAAGACGCATCCAATGAGGTCCTTTTTACCTCCTGCCCCTTGGCCATCTACGAAATTCATCCGACAGCTTGTGAAGAAAGCCTCTGGACAGTTTATCTATGCGTCTACGGTGATCAGATTTATCCAGTTCCCGGAGGGCAATCCGGAGAAGAGACTCAAAAGCATCCTCGCCGGGGGTGCAGAGCAAGAGAAGCAGTCATTCCAACAATTGGACAACCTCTATACCACCATCCTTCGGACTGTAGATGAGGATGTTCTCCCGATCACCCTGCGAGTCCTGGGCTGCTTGCTCTTGAATTTTCCGAAGCTTGAATTTTCAGTTGCGCGCGAGGTTGAGCTATTTCTTGGCTTGGAGTTTGGAGACGTCCAACGCCTCTTCTTCAGACTTGTCTCCTTGGTCAGCATCAAAGAAGATGGTTCCATACAATTCTTCCATGCATCTCTATCAGACTATCTTTTTGACTCTTCTCGATCTGGCCCTTTTTGGGTCGACATGAGAGTAATCTATGCCTACATCCTAGAACGAGGTATCCGACTGCTTTCCACTGACCCTGCCTTGCACTGGCTTCATACGGGCTTGGCGGTCGCGGATCTCCTTGTCCGAAATGGGAAGTCATTATTTTCAGAAGCAATACTCACCAGAGGACTTAAAGATGCATGTGAGGCTTGGAACATAGGACAGCAAGTATATGAATATGATCCTTGGCTCAAGGATCTCTCCATAAGTGCTCAGTTTTATTTCCTCAGAGACATCTGCCCTGCAATTCTAGATGCTTATGTGTTATCTGTGAGACCTTCCACTTCGCTTGTGCCGTGTAATTTCATCTGATATCTGTGAAGCCCTTGCCTGAGATGCAGGCTCTGTTTTCTCCGAAGCACACACAGTTCAAAGAAATTGTCGACAACGAACTCTCGCGGTACCTTGGGGTAAATATAGGCCATGACCTTTACCTCTTCAGTACAATCATATTGGATGAATATCCTCCTTTGGATGGTGCCGTTCGTTATTCTTTGATGCCGCATGTCATAAATGAAGACACCGAGAGTTTTTATCTGCTCGATCTAAACCCATTTCCCGACAGTTATGAATATATTCCAGGCGTCATCCCTTTCATCTACCAATCTCTTGCTGGGCCCAAAATAGATCATCTTGTGAGCGCTGGTCGTTTTGCCGAATTGGCATTGGCTTTCGTTAGAAGGTGGCAAAGCAACCAGTAAGTTCTTCTAGCTGTCTAGCCAGGTTTCTACGCCTGAAGTATCACCTAGACATGATTTACGCTACAATGTGAAGGACGCATGCTCTATCCTTGCCTTTCTTTTACCAAGGGCGTCATTCCATGACGACCTTGCACGAGCCATCATGAATATCAACCTTATCTTTGGAGCAGGCGTTCCCGAGGAATTCGATGTGATTCGACGAAGTTATACTCAGGTATTTGTGGTAGACACAATCCTTATGACAACTGCTAAAATTCCGCTATTGTTCTTTAGAGCTCCGCAACGAAGCAACTACATGACTCTACTTGGTCCAACAACCCAAGAGCACCTCCGAAAAAGTTCAGGAAAGATCGAATTCTGAAGACTTTCAGGGCGCCAGACCTAGAGATCATGCAAACAATCTACGCGCTGCAAAGTTTAGACTCGTGGTCGAACAAGTGACCTGAACTTGACAGTCGCCGAGTTGGGGTCTCCTATGTTTTGACAGAAAAAAATGACGAGGGAGTCAATTGGAAATCGACGACAAACACGTTTGAATTCGGTGCTGTATGTCATGGGGGCATTGTTAGATAGGGAGGCTGGGCTATTCCCGGCCGCTCGAGTTTCTCTGGGTATTCCATGATGTGATTTACATTGGGATGGACACTCATTTCCGAGGCCTATAATTTCAGTTACAGAGAGGGTGAAAGGAAGGACATTGTACTATCTACTTGCAAGGATGAGATATAATGAGCGCGATAAAGAACAAGGAGAAAACTACACTACAATATGTACCTACTAAAGACTAACTACTAAAGGACTAACTACTTAATGCTACTGCTACGTAAAAGGGACAGGAAAATGATATTGAGATGTGTACTCGAGAGGCCATGGTTTTCGTTACAGATGTGTTCAATAGTCGATAAAACGTGAAACGCCTGTTGTGTGGGATAGGAGGCGATGTGGACGATGCTGAGTTGTGCGGCATGGACTCGCACCACTTGGATACGTGTCGTGGGTCATGGCAAGTAAAAAGTCAAGGAACCGATGCAAGAACAAAACGAAAAAAACAAAGAGAGACGAAGCCCATTCGTCAGTGAGGATGGTCTGGTGTAGGGGGGGAGGTAAGGGAGGAGATGGTGAATGATACCTGATGGAGGAGATGTCGAAAGGTAATCGTATGGGCATCGTAAGAAGAAAATCAGAAACGGGAACCGAAGAGAATAACTACACTACTAAAAGAGGATCCAAATGCAAGAGACGAGCTAGCAAGAGACGGAGAGAGAGACGGGTAATAAAGCACACAAGAGATTTCGGATACAGGGTAAAGAGAGAGACGATTGTTGAGACAAGACTAGTACTAGCTTGGAGCTTGATTAACCGTGGCCAAGCTGACATTGTCGAGAAACCAAAAAAGAGGGACGACAGACAAAGAGGAAGGCGGACTGGTAATCAATAACCAAAAGTGTCAGAGGCATTAAATTAAATGCTTCAGACACCATAGCGAGCCGCCAAACGTTCCTGGATTACTGGAGGGAAGGTGGCTACTTGCGCTGCCCACCCAGCTTCGTCATGGTTCTTGAAACCCGTCAGCAGGGTCTGGAACATTTGGTTGAGCTCCGCCGAGGGCTGGTTCCAGCGGACGATCGAGTTGCAGAACCAGAGCAAACTCTGATTGTAACGCATTACGTCAGCATGACAATCACAGGGAAAGAAGAAAGGAAAGAACACACCTTTGCGATTCCGGCAGGGTTCGTCTGCACAAGCGTGCACAGTCCACGGAAGGCGGAGTCTTTCTCCTCATTGTCCCTAATTTCATACAGAGCTTGGCACCACGCTTGCGCAAACTCAGGCAGATGAGGAGCAACGAGAGCCGGGTGCATCAGTCCAATGCGACCTATCGACACGGCAGCGTTCTCGTGCAGGCTTCTGGGAGCCTTCGGGTGCAAGAGGATAGGAATGAGCCGCGAGATGAGGGGGTTGACCCATTGTTGGAATTCGGGGTCATCTGTAGATTATCATGAATCAGAATGCATGTCTAGAGGAATGTCACGAGAACAAAGACTCACCGCGTCCATAGCGTAAAGCGACCTCACCAACACTCCATGCCGCATTATTCGAGGCGCTAACAAACTCAAACTTGGGCTCAGGGTCAAGCTGCATAATCAGCTCCTGCATAATACCTGGCATGGCAGGCCTCAACAGAGGGAAGCAGCTCATAGCCAAATCGCCGACAAGGGCATACGCCGATTGCCTCACAGGGGCCTGGGGGTGCTTAAGACAGACAGTGAGTAGCTGTAGGAGGTTAGGTTGGCTGTTGGTGATAAGGGGCTCGAGGGCCATTCCTAGCCCTTGGATGAGCCCTGATAGCAAATCGAGGGCAACGACGAGGAAGGATTTGTCGGGTTCGTCCAAGTCGGGGTTTTGTTGGTACTGCTGGTATTGGAGGAGGGACGAGTGGATGATGTTGTTGCAGCGCTCGAAAACGGGTCCAGCATAGGGGAGGAAGGCTTGGCCCATGGCAATCGTTACCGAAGCCAAACACTAAGAAAGTTACGAATAAGTCTTTGGGTAAGGCTTGGGTTGGAACGAAAACAAACTCCTTACCTCAAGAAGAGGAATCAAATCCTCGTCATCATCTTTCAGCTTCGCCCACTTGCCAGTCAGTGGAGGCATAAGAATCTCCACATAAAGCGGGTTCTGCAAAGCCCGACCAACAGCATCCGCAAGAGTGCCAACGGCATCATAGAGGATGAGCATGTTCTTGTGTTGGTACTTGTCAAATGCAAGCACCAAGTTCCTGAGCACGGGCTCCAGGTAAGGAGCGAGTTCGGGGCCAGCGTCCTCTTCGAGCGTGGCGAAGGCGCTGCAACCGGCTTCTTGGACGCGTTTGTTGTTGTCCAGGACCATCCGTAGGAGCTGTTAGACAAATTAGGCACTATCGACAACATAGATAAAGTAAGATGTTACGTACACCTTCCATCGTCGGGATGAAATACTGATTCTTGTGCTCTTCCGACTTCGGCTGCGTGCACCAACTGGCATACCGTCCAAGCGTCCAGCATGTAATTGATCGAACGAGCGGCTAGAGAAGAGAAGGTACAACAACGACACGTCAGATGAGCGCATGTCGAGGATGTCAAGGAACACCTGCTTACTTTAGGATCATTCAAAGTATTAATCAAGTAAGGAATCAACGTCGGCAGGTGCGGCTCAATAGCGTCTATGCAGCCTAAACAAGAGAGAAGGGGAAGAAAAGGTGTCAATAGTCAATCACACGAAGCGCAGATTCGGGGTCAATCCGCGCGGGAATGACTAAGAGAACACATACCCTCGGCCATGGCACCAAGAGCGAGGATCCCACTCTCCCTCTGCAGCCAATCAGTGCTCCAGAGTTTCTCCTTTAGGGGGCCCAAAAGGACCCTCAGCAGATCGCCCGAGAACCTCACAGCGAGGACATCAAGCGCTGCCGCGGCGCACTTGCGCAAATTCCACTCGGTGGTCATCTCATCCGCGAAATCATCGTCGTCGTAGTCATAGTCGTCCTCTTCGTCGGAATCGAGGAGTTCCTGACCGTACGCTCCAATGCGCGGCTTGGAAGGTTCGGCTGGCTGTTCGCCGTTGGCTTCGCGCTCGTAGCCGTGGGACTTGCCGCCGCCGTAGTGACGCGGTTTGATGTCCGTCTCTTTGTCAGGAACGGCGGCATTGTCTTCCTCTGCGTCACCGTCCAACCACAAGAGGTCGTCCTCGCCATAGACCATGCAGTCTAACAAGGTAGGCGCGACTTGGTCGAGCAAAGGATGCAGATAAGGCGCGAGCTCCTGATCTTCAGCAAACGTGAGCCAGAACTCGCAAGCTTCGAGCGCGACGTTCTCATTCTTGTCCTTTGTTGAGTAGAGCATGTACTGAGCTACATTTGACATCTCCGGCATGAGCTTCTCGGGCCGAGCAGCAAGGAGCAGCACGAGCGCTTGGCAGACATGGCGGCGGACGGAGGGTTCGTCGTCTGATGCCCGTTTAAACAAGCAGGCGATGAAAGCATCAATGTGCACGAAGAGTGACTGGCAGTTGATAGGCACGAAATACGACAGGCATGCTACTGCATGCGATCGCATTTTGGCGACGGGGTGCTCGGAGAGAGCGAGGAACTTGGGAATCATATAATCCAGAGGCCTCGTTCCGTTGATTTCTACATCCATTTTGCGAGGGTAATCTTCGCAAGCTTTTTCTAAAGCATTAAAGGCAGCCTGGAAAACGATATGTGATCAATATCAAATAGATCGTTCGGGGTTGTTAATAATGAGGATGGGGCATCAACTGCTGCGTAGACACGCCGGAAAACACGACATAAAGGTAAGAAAGCACAACGAACCTCCTGCAGATCAAAATTGGGAGAATCAAGAGCAAGAACCAGGTGCTGTAAACACTCTGGCCAGTTCTTGGGCTCCAAGACGCCTAGAAAGGCGACGATGTCCTGGCTAGCCGCATTGCGAATCATGATCGACGAATCATCAAACGCCTGCAGCACGGCGGACTTGACATACTCCGCGACTTCTGGAGGGGCCGAGAGGATGAGGCGAGCATTGTTCTTGAGCAGATAGCCCGCAATGGTTCGTATACGGTCCTCCTCCTGAGTCATGGAGCTCAAGATGTACGCGAGATAGGCGACATACTCCGGCGCGCGCGTGAATTGGTTGAGTTTCTACGGATTCAAAGCACAATGAGCTGATGAGTACAGATGGAGAGATGGGGAATTATCAGGTGTGGCTTTACCTCTGTGATATTGCGCTGCACTGCGGCGTTGGTAGCGGTTGATTCGTGGATGGTTTGGAGAATTTCCTGCAGGCCCGCAGGCTGGGGAGTCCAGGGCGCCATTTTGGAGAAGAATACGCGGATTGCAGGAGAGGACGGGAGAGAGGATGGGTTCCAGATTTGCGCCTCAATAATCTTTGGCCCTCCTTTGTTGTCGCCTGTTGTCCATCACCCACAACAGTCACGGTCACTCTTCTCCTAACCATCAGGAAGCTCTCACCTCGAGGCCCTCATGAACGCTGCGAAGATGATTCAAGCTATTGATCATCGTGATCATCATGGCCTTGGCTTTCTCCAGCATTCTCGACTTCTCCTGCCCTCTTCAGGCAGCTGCTTTACGGAAGCCATGTCTGGGGAATCACGACACAATCAACCGAACCTACCCTGTCAATCTCTATCTAGTAATTGTTCTACAAAAGTCTACAACGGATATGAAATCATGTAATCTAAACTACCCATGGTCAGCACGAGGCATGATCTTCCACGCCTGACAAACTCGGAATCGAGTTCCTCCAAAGACCGCATCTATAACTTCATGAATACAGCATTTTCATAATCTGGATTCTGCACCAATCGCAGGCGTCGAGGTCCCTGAGGGCGGTCCCGATGGTGGTAAAGAAGCACCAGACGGCGAGGGATGCGGCGCACTCGGATCTTTCATATAATTCACCATAAATTTTCGCCAGTTGCCCTTTGACGGTACGAAGTGTCCTGACGCCACAGATACTTTAGTGTAAGTCATCTGAGGAAGCATGTCAGGAAAGGTAAACTTACCGCCCTCGTGTTCTTCCACTCTCGCATTCGCGGAAACCTCAATCAGCTGCCGCGAACGTTCTTCTACCACCACAACGTCCGTCTTGCCGAGAACGTGTAATGTCGGAGTAGAATAGCTGGGCTCAAAAACGTGATTAATGGATGGGTCTTTGACCCTGAAGCCAGAAACTGCCACGCAGAATTGGCTAGATTCGAGAATTGACAGTGAGCATTATGTTCATTGGAGCATATGAGAGAGATACACGTACAATGGAGGATGTGGTGCTTTCCCATTGATCAGGAAGTCGGGGTATAAGTGTGGCCGTTCTAACTAATGAAGAAGGATGGTTATGAATTGGAGGTTTTAACAGACAAGATATGTCACCTACAAGTGCAGCAAGGAGGCCAGCGAAGGCGGCACCTTGGCTGGAAGCAAGGACATCAGAAGGACAAATGCCAAACGGCAAAAGATCTATCTACCTGAAGCCGAAGACGCCCTACAACAGAAAAATATTGAGCACACAATCCATTTAAGTTGAGTTGCAACCAAGATACTCACATCAAACCTCTGCTCCTTCAACACATCCCTGACCAACAAAATACTCTCCCTCAATCCAGACATTACCGTCTTATCCTTATCCCTATTCGCCGTCCACCAGCCCCTTAGCGCAGTCTCAGGATTAGACTGTGTCTCCGCGACGCTCGCGGGAGCCTCCGAGTCGAGAGACTGAGGTGATGAGAAGAGGTCGGCGGGTTGGAGGACATGTGGGGCGTTGATGAATACTAGAATAAAATATCAGCGCACATAATTTGATGATCAAGAGGCGAAAGAGGTGCACCATAGTCGATGTCCTTGGACTCTTTACGCAGAGCGCCTAGCTAGATAATGGCTTAGCTTTGAGTTGTTTAGACGCCACCGAGGAGAACATGGGCGTACTCGCTTGCTTAAGATATTGGCATTCTGTGAATAGCTAAACGCAAATCGACATATTATTAGTTTACACATTGACAGAAGATATCAAAGCTGCTGCTTACCCATGCAGCACAAGAACTCTCTTCACGACGGACATGTCTAGAGCAACAAATGACCTGAAGTACGATAGACCAAAAAGCCTGCAGATACACCAGTCAGGATTCCAAATGATGTCAGTAAGCCCAAGGTCGAACCCGCACCTTGAGAGGCCAAAACCAAGGAGCAATGCAGAGATCGTTCAGTCGTTTAAGTATCCCGTAAATCCCCAAAAACCAGCAAGACAATGGGGAACCTTCAGAAGACAAGCGAGCCTTGGTCTTGGTCAGAGGTCACGATGAGCTCTTCGTCAGAAATTACCTCGGATCGACGGGAGTCCGGGTCAGAGTCATGATCAAACTTAAAGCATCTCGCCGACCAGCCATTGGTCGACGCGATTGGTCCCGAGCCGCCGGGAATGAGTTTACCCGAATCCCCGACGCGTGAATTGATGACATAGCGAGTCACGAGGCCGACGCGTCACCTCATTAATGATTAAGCGGAGACGCGTCTGTACTTCGGGACGCGTTTCTGCAGGTGCCAAGTGCAAGTTGAGAACCATGGATATTTATGTGCTGTATAGAAACATTATACTGAGATGGAATAGATTGAAATGATGCGGAATTGTGCCCACCCAAGTCTAAAGTGTAAATTACAAAGTTCTCATTGGTGTATACAAAAATCCTGGCACTGATGTCCCATACAGGACGCCAGCTTACAGCCATCCCAGAAACAAGAGAGATGAAAATCCCGAAACGTCAACGTCTACTCTGAATACCCATCATCCTCATTCACCCTCGGGGTAATCGCCTCAACAACATGGCTCACCCTCTCATACACCGCAAACACAATCGCCTGACCTGGCGCCACACGAAGCACCCTAGGAGTAATACCCTTATAGAACGACCTCACACCCTCCTGCTTCCACATATCGGCGGCTATCGCGTATATTCTCTGGAACGACGACTGGCCGGGCTCCGCAGGAGCTTTCTGCAGACCTAAGGTACAGAAAGGAGAGTCCAGAACGCGTCAGAACGCGGACGACGGAAACGGAGCGGAAGAGAGGAAAAGAAAAGGGACTAACGCGTCTTTATGGTATCAATGGGCGCGTTCGAGAACGGACCCATGGCGCCAGAGATGAGCCCGATTACCATATGTTGGTACGAAGGCAACTCCGTCAACTCAGGCTGCATCTTGTGGGCGAACTTCTTGATCTCCTGATAGGCCGTGAAATTCGCACCTAGCAGTTACACAAAGGATTAGGCTCTGAACAACGTAAAGAATAGCGTCCACAAGCAGAACGTACCCTGGTTCGTAGCCTGCCTCAGCGCTGTTAACGAAACACCGCGATATAAAGTCGCCACTCCCTCCTCCCGAATGATGGTATACACAGCATGGCCAGCGTTTCGATATCGAGGAGCCTCTAGAGGGTCTGCCAAGGAATGTTGCTGAGCCTGTAATCGAATCTTCACCACCTCCATCGGCGTCACTACTGCAACGGCCTCCGTTATGCCCGCACCCAAGCCCGCTGAAGTGGACATGGAGTAATGTTAAAACCTTGTTATGAACAGAGTAGACTACCGAGGACGTACCGATAAATATATTCCCGGTGCTCGTCTTCCCCGTCTGCTTATCGGCTAACCAACCTTTGTAGGCCTCGAAACTAGCAAAGCGAATGGCCATTTTGGGTACGATCCCTGACAATACAGCTCCGAGACCCTTGTACAACGCTAGTGGCGTCTCTCGCTTGACAATGTACGCGCCTGTGGCAAGGAAATCTCTAGGCTTCGTCTGTGATGTTCATTAGCCGATACGTCATGGGCCTTGCAGAAGACGAAGTATTCACTCCTGGGGCGCGTCCGGACTTGGATAGTTGCATCCGGACCTTGATGGTGTCGAGCGGCTGACATACTATCTGCGATGTACGGCGTCAACAACCTTCAAAACAGATTGCAGGCAAGACCCAAACGTACCGCTTCGCATCCTCCGGCAATACCTCCTGCAATGATATGTGTCGCGAAGCCGACAGGTTTCTTGTTAGCATTTCGAGACATTGCTGAAAGTTGTTGCGGTCAACGCGGGGCACGTTCTGCAAGCCAGAGTCGTAGACGTCGTAAAGTTCTTTGGTAATTAAAAGTGCGGAGAAAAGAGCAGATGCGGGACGAGTCTGGGGTAGGTCTTAAGGATTATGGATTCTCCACAAGAGTCGGGGCGCCAAAGGGAGAATTATCATGTGAATCAAGACCTCTCTGTTCCGTTTCATTCTCTTCCGGTGACAAGCCCGCCCGTCAGCCGCATCTTGCAGAGTGCGGGCGTCCGCTCTTTTTCCGCTTTTCAGCTGGATTGCTTCGAGAGTGGTCCATGACGAGGAGCAGCCATTGGAGTCAGGACGAGAGCATGTTATTTCTCGGGTCGGAGCTAAAGGGTTATACGTAGATTCGTTGAGTTCCGGGACTTGGCATGAAAATAGGCCTGTACAGCAATGAAGTACCAAGTTAGACAAGAGGGCGCGAGAGTTTCCGAAAGACTTGTACCTTTGCATAGGAGATATGCGGGCCAAGTAGCTCAAAGTTCACACTGTGTTGGCAGAAAGCATGAAGGTTGTGTGTAAAGATGTGAGTGGTCGGCAAAGACTTGGTGCACTTTCTGCCGGTCCGGCTTGTGTCGTCATGCGGGACACAGCAACGATCACGATCAATTGTGTACCTTCAGGATCGTGGACCCATGAGAAAATATGAAAATCTCTATATTAGTTGCTCAGAAAATTACGAAAAATTGCAGACACTTTGTGGACAGCCCTCCCATTTTGCCTCTGAAGTTTTCGGAATTCTCTACCTTTTCTGTAAGCAATTTAGCTACCTATTCCTCTGAAATGACTGCGGAGAATTGCAGCCTCGTGTAGAAGCTTTACTGGCAGGGAAACTCAGATGGACACTGGACACACCACGAAGTTTCTAAAAGCAACCATGTCTCGGGTAATCGATGATCGATAAGGCTCAAAATAAGGGTCGAGACAGGGTCCTAATTCAAATATCCACCGCTATTGGTCGAGCACGTTTAAAATTCAGACGGCGACCACACGAGACACTGATCATATTTTTCCTTTTGACCCTGAATTTGGCACACAAATTGCAACTATAAAATCCCCCAACAAAATAGGGGTTTCCAAAGGACCCTTTCTTTCCTCCTCCCCCGTCAAGAAGCGAAAGGAAGCTGTCAGAAGTCAAGAGAAGGGCAAAAGAAGAGCTTGTGATCTGCCACTGTCCTGCAAATAGCCTGGCTGTTTTCCAGACCAGGCTGATCAGCCTTCTGACAAAGACCAGGCAAAAGTGCTGTGGGCACTTTCAATTGGTCACCTAATAAAGACTGGTTAAAATCCACACCCACTGAGCTGGCTACTTCAGAAGCACTTTTTACCTCCCATCTCGCTCGGCTCAGATGTCTGCAGGTCCATCAGAGTCGAGTGGCACTGCTAAAGCAAAGTCAAGGCACCGCCTGAACCCGGAGGGTAGCAAAATTCTGCATGGTAATGCATAACATGACATCCAAGAGTAGCATATACTCTGTTACTAAATGCTTTCTATCATTTAGAATACTGGAATGAGCATCCCGGCGAGATGCCCTCATTGGAAGTGCGCAAGGAGTTGACAGAAGCAATCAAGGTGCCTGAGACTTTTTCATTTTCAGCGGCCACCATATCTGATCCTAGATTATCTGCAGCGTATCCCAGGGAATGAGTTCTATAAAATCATTAACACGAATGGTTTCTTCAGGAGACGCGTGGATGAATATAAAAAGGTGGCCAGCTCCAACGATCCCCGTATGTTCGCGATTCTTTTTACTTCGTCGAGCTGTGCTGATGTATTGATAGGCTTTCCCTCTCTATCGCCAAATGTGCAGGGTCATTTACGGAGTCTGCTCGAAAGTCAACCTAACCCGTCTCCAGACTCCATAAATACTTGGGCTAAAATCTTTGCTCAAGCCAATACAGGAGCGACGCATCAAGATGTTGAAACATGGGTATATCTCCATATGCGAGGTCAGGCAGACTCTTCGCAGCAGCCTCTTCCAACCCCTGCAAATACTGTATCGCCCGAGCCCTCAAACGCAAAGCCGATATCTGGTTCTGGACCCATGTCTCCAACACAACCAAGCTCTTCTACATCGCTAACGCAAGTGCAGGACGTACATGTCAAGAAATCGCCGACACAATCACCATTGCTACCTCCACCTCTTTCTATCCAAACTAGTCCATTCCAGGCCTATCCGCCTCAACACACGTCGCACAACCAACCACAGCTTGTCACTCCTACGTCACCCTTAAAGTCAGGCCCAGCGATCAGAACCCCTCAGCGTCCTCGTGTCTCCATCTTACAAGAGGCAATCATACAAGGGGTCGCAGATGCCATCGCCAGTCCGGCATTAACATCGCCGCCGGATTCTCTGCCGTCCAACGCTGCAGAGTTTAATGCGATGTTTGCTTCATTCGAGAAGCAACTATCGCAGTTAAAGCACGCGCTGGAGA
The DNA here is from genome assembly GCA_002938385.1 of Gymnopilus dilepis. Lineage (NCBI taxonomy): Eukaryota > Fungi > Basidiomycota > Agaricomycetes > Agaricales > Galerinaceae > Gymnopilus > Gymnopilus dilepis. The sequence continues at coordinate 43,672 of NHYE01005605.1, forward strand.
GTGCGTGATTGTCACCATACTTATATCGAACCTTTCCTTTCTTGTTCTTTGATCATCTCTTTTGTTGTAATTGTGAGTCCTCCATTCCATGTCAATCTATGCCCATCTCTGATTTCTTAGCAGGTTTGTGTAATCGCTTTCACCGCTCTCCGTTTCGTTTCAAGTGTAAAATTCCACATTCTATTTAAATAATCATATAATGACGATACCACCTTCCTTCATTACCCTATCTCTAGCTTCCTGGCTCTCACTTTGTTTGAACAGTTAGGTTCTCTCCACAGTCGTCCAGAATAAAGTCGTACAATAAATTTAATCAAGAGCACAACATCCCCTGTACCATGATTAGAAGCGTACCATTAGATTACAGCATGTATGTATTCTACAGAAATTGTCAGGTATCAATCAAATAAGCTGAATGGAATAAATATGCCACAAAAAGGAGAAAAGTAGGGGTTGAAGAAATAAAGAAAGCCAGGTACAACAAGCACACGCCTAAAGCAACTTCACCTCCCGGAAATTCTCGTAGTCCTCCTCTACCCACGCAAGCATGTAATCAGCAATCGAACCACCTTGCTCTTCGTCCTCCCCATCACCACCTTCTCCCTCTCCGCCTTCCCCGCCCATCACGTCGCCTTCCTCCTGTTCCGCGGCTGGGGTCGACACCCTCGTAGCATTCGGCCCGTCTTCAGGTCCAAAGTCAGCCTCATCAGCACCAACGAGCGAAAATTCCTCCCGAGCAGCAACGGCCGCTGCATGACGGTCCTCTGCATCCTCGAAATCGCCCAAAGCCTTGGTCAAAGCACCAGAACTCTCATCACTGAACAGGGTCCGCCAGTCGAATTCACCCTTCTGAATGACAAGGTCATCCAGAGATCGCTTCTGATTGGCCTTCCTTAGCATAGCTTCTTCCACTGTGTATTGAGACACAAAGCGGTATATGTGGACGTCGCGTATTTGACCAATGCGGTGTGCTCTATAGCGTGGTGCGTGAGAAACGAAGAGTTTGAGACCAAATAAATGCAACATACCGATCCTCGCATTGTTTGTCCATCTGCGGGTTGAAGTCACTGTCATAGAAGACAACAGTGTCGGCGCCAGTCAAGCTAACCAAGAAGGCATGAGTATAGAGATCAAGATGCAAGGCTGCCAGACGTACTTGATGCCTACACCGCCAGATCTCGAGGAAGCAATGAAGCAGAAAATTCGTGGATCTGCATTGAAACGTTCCGTAATGTATTGGCGATCCTCAATTTTTGTTGCACCGTCCAGCCTGAGATATAGGTAACCGTGGAGATTGAGGAAGATCTCCAGGATATCGAGAATACGCGTCATCTGGGTGAAGATAAGGACGCGATGGCCACCCGCCTTCTTCTCACGCAGCAGGTCTGCTAGCTTCTGCAGCTTGCCACAGTCATACTGCAGCAGTGACGGGTCAGGAAAGGCGATCTGCAGCTTGACACTAGCAAAGTGCAATGTGTTGTCGAAATCAATAGGCTGACGCAGAATTGTGTCGTGATGACCTGCCAATGCAAGACGCGGCAAATCCAGTGCGACGGCAGGCGGCGTGGCAAAGGCAAAGCAGTTGATCAACGGGGCCATCTCTTGTGCTCTGTCCGAGTATGATTTGACCATCTTATTGACACGGTCCACATTTTCCAAGTAACTGAATCGACTGTCAAGATGAGAGAAAGGCAAGATAGGCCCCTTTATCCGGCTGAGCATCGCAAGAAGGCCTTCAGGAAGAATAGGCATGCGAGAACACCGTAGCTTGTTGAGGTAACCAATATGAGTCCACCGGGCTACGGTCTTCGCGCGTTCCGCGTATTCGGTGTATCTGAGAAAACCGGCTTTGGTACGAGTATCTTTAGGCGGTGGCTCGCCTAACATTTCGCCATGATGCGGCAGAGAAGCGGTAGCATCCAAACTTCTGGTCACAGCTGAAGCCCAAAGGGAAGTCGTGGCATGTTCAATGAAGCGCAGGCCAACAACGCCGAGATTCACGCCCTCATCTTCCTCTACGAGAAATCTACGACGTATGAGCAGCTCTTGGATCTCGAAGTCGGCGACTGCCGATCGGGGCATAGCAAAGGAAGTGACAATAGGGCGAACCTCGAAGAGATCAGGATGGTTGCACACTTTGCGTAGCTGCATCAGAATGTTGGCAATCTTCTGATAAACACCTGATTCCAGTGCGTCTCTCGTCTGCGCCCGCGACATGAACTCGTCGTATAGGAAACGCTGGCGCTTGGATAGGGGACATAATGTGAGATGTTCAAACTTGCTTGGAAGCTCTTTCTCGACATCTCGCTTGAGTCGCCGAAGGAGATAGGGTCGCAAAACAGTATGGAGCTTAGACACACGCTGCAGAGTTTCGTCGTCGTTGACGTTGCCCATCTCTATCGCCTTTTCCAAGGGATCTGCAGACTGTCAGATCGACGGATTATATAGATATATAAGCAAAAACTTACTGGAGAACCACTCTGCAAATTCTTTGAGATTGGCGAAGTTAGACCCGGACATGAGAAACTGGAGCAGTGACCAAAGTTCCGTCAAATTATTCTGAAGTGGAGTGCCAGTCAGGAGAAGGCGCCGATGGGATCTAAACATGAGCAGGATGTTCCAACGCTGGGATTTGAAGTTCTTGATCATATGCGCCTCATCAAGGATCATGTAATACCAAGGCTTGCGCTTGAAGATATGCGCGTCCCTGCTGGCAAGTGTGTAGGAAGTTATACATACGTTGAAATGGTACTTGTCATTCCAACCTTGGCGGAGCTCCTTGCGCCGTTTGGTCGTCCCATGGTAACTGAGAACCCTGAATCCGGGCAGAAACTTCTTGAACTCCATTTCCCAATTCAAAAGAACGCTTGTCGGGACGATCTAAGATGCATGTCAATACCGTCCTTAAATAGAGCTTATGATCGTGCGCACAATAAGATGAGGTCCCCAAATGCCGCGATCGCAAGCGAGATGCGCAAGAAGCGCGATGGTTTGGATAGTTTTCCTGGAAACAATGCGTCAATAGATGACAAAATGTAGTATATTGCCGTTCACTCACCCTAGACCCATCTCATCTGCCAAGATACCATTGAGTCTATTGGTATGCAAACTAGCAAGCCATTCTAAGCCGGACTGCTGATAAGGTCGTAGGACACCTCTCAATAGCAGAGGAGGGGTAACTTTGGTTTCAGAGTCCCATTCGACGGGCGCAACAGCGAATGGCCTTAGATATGCCGGAATCTGTGCCTTCTCAGCTTGTCTTCCCTCCTCCGCTGCTTCATCTTCGTCATGGACTTCCTTTTCCTCTGGTTCAGCTTGAGACACCGAATCGGCCTTCTCAGGGTCTGCCACGGGAGCGTCAATCTGATCTACCGAAGACGCCATGTATTGTGACTCTGAAACAGCCTCTTGAGCGTCAAGAACTTGCGTGGCTTCGCCTTGCTGAGAGCCAAGCTGACTCTCGCTCAGATCTTCAGTGACGTGGGACTGCGATCGCGACACATATTCAAGCTCAAGAGTTTCTGGCACAGAATGCTCTGGCGTCATTGTCGGTGTAGCGCGATCCCTTTCTTCCTCTTCCGCAGGTTCGACAGTCTGACTCCCCTGTACGAGCTCTGCGCTGGATTCGACCTGGACAGTCCTCTTGTGGGGCGTGGTATCGATGTCGGTCGAATGTTGAGTGGCTTCTTCTGGTTGAGTCTCTGGTTCAGAAAACAGCATATCCTCAGCCGTATTTCCGAACGAAGTTTCCGAGCGCCCGTCGACGTCTTTGATCACCCCATTCAGAAGCTGCGCAGTCGAAACGTCCTGGTCATCCTCGTCGGGATAGTCGGACTCTGTGATGGCTGGTGTCCTAGGCCTTGAAGAGCTTAAATCAACAAGTGACGATCTGTCTCCGTCTCCAAAGCCCTCATCCCCATCTGCGGGCGGAGGGCCGCTGATCAGATTCTCAATACCGGGCTCTTCATCGCCTTCGTCATCTCCATCCTGACTGCCCTCGTCCTCTTCTTCGGTATCCCGTTCCTCCTCCTCCTCATCGTCGTCATCGTCCTCTTCATCCTGTTCGTCGAAGTCACCGATACTGCCCGACCGACTTCTGCTCCGGGAGCCGAACAGGTCACCTCTGGATAAGTCGCCCTGCTGGGTCTCAAGGAGCTGACCCGACTGGTCGAGGATGGCATCGAGATGGGCGTGCCCGAGCCTTCGTTCTTCTTCCTCCTGCTCTTGTCGAAGCTTCTCGCGTATGTGCTGTTAAGAAGGGAAAGCGAATCAATCAACTAGACTGCTCATAGCACCAAGGAAACAAAACGCACATAGAGGGCTTTCTTCCACTCAGAAGACACCAACTTCATGGTTGACTTCGCCAAAGCTCTCAATCTCCTCTCTTCAACTTCCCTCGCCTTGTTCTTCCTTGCCTCCAACCCATCAAAATACGCGTTGATCTTCGAAGCAATCTGCGACGTCACCTGTCTGTGAAGAGGTTTCTTGGGCTTCGCCTTGCCTCTCTCGATGACAGCTTCAAGTACGTGTGACCAAATGTCAGTTGAGATATGCCTGGGCCCGGAGTTCGTGATGTCCTCTGGAATTAAACCGTCCGCATCAAGGAAGACGCGTCCTTCTCTTCGGAATTTTTCGACGCGTTCACGAAGTCGGGCTTCTTCCTTGGCTTGTTCCTCAAGCCTCGAGGTTGCGACGTCCTCTTCGTCGATCATGGTGTAGGAAGACAAGAACTTTCGCAAAGAGTGGTTGAACTTCGGCACGGGGGGCCGTTGATCTGGGTTGGTCAGGGTCGGTGGAGGTCGACGAACAATTAATTTGATTCGCTTAAGACCGAATTTTGAGGGTGAGGTAGCAGAAGAGATGTATGATTGTGTAGTTACAGGTGTTGGTTGTGGTTGTGAAGGTAGTGCTGGCGGTGACATAAAGGTATTGGCGGCGACTGGAGGCGGATCATTTTGGGAACTTCTCTCAGCAGTAGAGAGACGAAGCTGTAAGTAAAAAATATGTTCGTGCAAGTCTAAGTGAGTGAAATAGGATATAATAAGTACCTTGATTTTGGGAGTCAAAGGCGGCGGCGGCGGCGGCAGGACAGGGACTTGTGGAGGAGGTGGAGGTGCCTTAAGCCTTCCACTCCGCCTTTGCTGAAGGCCAACAGAGATAGAGTCATCCGGAGAGCCAGGAGGACCAGGCGCGTGTCCGTTAACCCCATTCGTCGGGACACCACTGAACGGTCTTGCGGAGACATCATTGAGACTCAGAGTAGAAGTGGACCCTGGCTGGCTTTGTCCGCTGGTTTTGCGCCGTTTCGCTGGAGGAGGACCAGGGGGTTGTTCATGGTCAACTACAATGGAAGACTGCGGTTCAATGACCTGTCGAATAGTCGCTTGTTCACGCAGTCGACCTGAAGTGATTGGCTTTTTGGGAGATTTCCGAGAAACGTAAACCACTCCATCACCATCGTTAGCTTGGAACATCGGAGCTGATATTGACTCAACCACGGCAGGTTTATTTGAGGTAGACTTCTTGTCGGATTTCCGGACAACATAGACAATCCCGTCACCATCGGCATCTCGATTCACTACCGGAGCCGTCACAGATTCAACAGCGGCGGTAGATTCAACAAACTCTTGCGCAGGCACTGACACAGGGGGTTCTGGCTCGGAAACATTCTCCTTTTCCTTGCCTTTCACCTTATGCGAAGCCACACTTGCAGAGGCCAGGGTCTCCATGATCTCCGCTTTCCTGCTGACTTTCGACTTTGCTTTCCTCTTTGGGGATGTAGAAGGACGAGGCGTGGAGATAACAGTGCTTGCCAGTATCTGCCTGCGTTCGTTCAACCTGCCTCTGGTCTGACGTGATGGACCTGCGACTGGCGCTGCTTTCTCGAGTAGGTCGTACTTTGATTTGTACTACAAATTTAGGATGGATTAAGGTCAGTGCGAAGGTCGTAGAGCCCTTGAATGGAACAATCACCTCTCTGAATACTGCAGTCTGGTCCGTTTTCGCTTCCTAGGAATTAAGCCAGAGTTAATTTAATGCTACGTCGGCAAGGCATTTAGCTTTTGCTCACGGCAGGGTCGTACGAAAGCATCATCGTAAAGTTTTCCATGTGAAACAGCTCGCGAACCTGAAAGGAACCTATGTTAACGACATCCAGAGCCTCTCTGACACAAGCCCGAGCGTACCAGATCATCATGCCTATCAATCACTTTATCCAGTTGGGCTTGTTTCGCAGCCAGCAGCGCAGCTCTTCGAGCGTCCATGGCATCCTTCCCGTCTCCAGTGGGTATCGTAGGCTGCGAAATGCCCTTTGAGCGCGACTTCGCATCTTCATTCGCCGTATCTCCGCCATGTGGATGGTTCAGACCTGAGCGCGTCGTTCTCCGCGAAGCTCTGCCGCCACCACTACTCATGCCACTCCCTCTTTCAGGCACCGAGAACCCGTTGATAGTGTTCGCAGACATTCAGAGCAACAAAGACACCAATTACAGAGCCGGGTAGTGCTTGTACATGTCCTCCTCCTCAATGAGTGCGGAACGGCTCACACGGAGCACAAACAGTCGATCTTGGGAGATTCTGAATGGTTTGGGCCAATTCTTGGATAGACCGAGAGCACCGAGGTGCGAGAAAGCAGTGGAATAGAGAACTGGCAGCAATTACCACAGACGCGCCGTGGGTTGGCGGAAAAGAGCTGGGTTTGGCCGCGCATTATTTTTTGGGTTGTCTGATACCCTTTGTTTGCTGATGACAAACACCCTTTCACATTCATATCGCATTCGATTTAGGGCTTGGTAACAGGTGACACGAGTGGGTATCTGTACAGAACATGACTACATAGAAGTTAAAAGACAAGTTAAAAAGCACAACAACAGAGTCCTTTGGTCCCTAGATGACCGGTATAAAAACGCGCTTCTACACCCGAAGAAAAAGTACAGTTTCACATCGAAGGCAATACAAGAAGATGCCTAGCCTCTTCCGCTTTTTGATAAATTGACGGCCGGCCACTCGTCGTCATCGCCGTCGTAATCGTAAGGTCGTCAATTTGCCGTGGAGGTATACTCGAAATCTGGAAATAAGTTCCCGTGCGGGTCAGGACCTGGTTGGCCATACAACGAAGCGGCATTATCCTCAGGATAATTGTCAAACCTATATCGCAATCTCAGCTGAGCCATAGGTATCAAGAGGAGCATAAACTCACGCGCTAGCATCTCCATCGCCGCTTATTCTAGGAATATACGGCGCAGGTATCTCTCTTGCTGCTAGTCGATTCCAGTCGACTTCTCTAAACCAGGGGTGGGCAAAGACGTCCCCAGCGCCGTGTCTCATGTTGCCGTACCGCCGCGAAGCATCACCTTCCATCAGCTTCATGATAATGTCCGTTGCGTTCTCGCTGAACGCCGCCGGAAACCTGATGTACGAAGGACCTCTTGTGATCCTCTCATACAACTGCATATGGTTGACCTCCGTCTGGTGGTACGGTGGCAGGCCAGAGAGCATCTCGTATATCAGCACGCCCAGGGCATACCAGTCTACACTTTTGTTATATCGTTGTTGCAAAATAATCTGAAGTGGCACAGGAAATTCATTTCAGGGATAAGGAAGCTTGCGTTTCAAAGACATACCTCGGGTGCTAGGTAATCTGGCGTCCCGCACAACGTCCACGTATTGGTTTCACAGGACTTGGCAAAACCGAAGTCAGCAATCTTGATATGCCCATCCGCATTGAGCAAGATATTCTCGGGCTTGAGGTCGCGATACACGATGTCCTCATTATGCAGGTGGTTGAGAGCCAGCGCAACCTCAGCTGCATAGAATTTCGCAACAGGTTCGGGGAAGCGCTGTGGAGATAGAAGTAGAATGGAATTGCGTCAGTTGTCCCTGCTCAATTGAATTCAATAAACAACGGAAGCAAATTACGTTCGATCGCCGCAGAAGCGTAAACAGTTCGCCGCCGGGGACGAAGTCCATCACCATGTATAGGTTCCCTGTATCTTGAAAGACCCCCCATAGATTGATGATAAATGGGTGTTGTACACACGAGAGCATTAGCTGCTCATTATTGGTATGTTCGACTTGCTTCATACGAACAATACGTTCTTTGTTGAGGACTTTGATCGCATAAAACCGAAGGTTATGTTTACTGCGCACTAATTGCCGAATTCGATCGATTAGATAGTCCAGGCAATGAACACTAGTGAACGAACCTAAATGCACCCTCCCAAAGCTACCAGTCCCTAGTGTCCGCTGGATGATAAAATCCGAAAGCCGATACGTTCCCTTTGGCCTCGTAGGTCTTCGATCCCGACTCACTTCGACAACCTCCATACCAGTGTACGCATTGTCCTGACTAGCAGATGTGCGATCGGTCGATATTGACCCTCGATAGTCGTACATTGAAGGGGTAGAAATGTGGGAATGTGTCGAGACTGGTGGGGACGGTAACGGCACAGCGGTCTCATCGGGTTGAGGTTTGTGCAGGCCAAATTTCGAAGTCATCCGCTTGAGCATGGACAGCTTGACAAGAAAACCAAAAAATACAAAAAATAGAGGGAATACAGCGAGGATAGGCGGAGGAATGGGTACGGAGGAATTCAAGTGGCTCTCATTTCTGAATTCATATTCAATTGTTCGCTCTACAAATAGACAGATCTCATCACGTGATGGAGTACAAAGCCAGTCTTTCATGGTAGTACAAAGACTCGCTATCGTTGGAACAAGGGGGCTGGTTTTTATATCTGTTGAAACGCCTTCCCCCTGATCTTCATGACAACTAGGCCTGTAGGTCGAAGGGCCTAAGGCGCCTGAGGGTCGTCGTCGCATTTCAGCCCCCGCCTCACCCTGTCTTCGCCCGGTCGGTATTTTTAACGAATATTCCCTGGGCGGTTCGACAGGGCAAAACAATCCCGACAGGGTGTGCAGAAAAAGTATGAGGACGTCAGCTTTTAGGGTGGCTATCCATCCGCACGTTCCCTTTCAATGAGCATTCTGCCGTAAAGATAGTCAACACGTTGACCGCTTGACGATATAGAATGCCAGCATCCGGGTATTATCGGACTGGGCCGTAAAACATATCTTGACGTGGTGTCTCCACGTATGTACGTATTATATTGATTCAGAGACATCTGAATCTCAGCTAGCCATCCTCCGAGAGCGACTTCACAGCATTCAATAGATCAGCCCATGCCGAGGAGCAGCTATCAAGAATGGATCGTTCACTGATTAGTAGTGATAAGGCCAGCTGAGTGCGAACAGCATTTTCGGGAAGATCCTATGGGCAATCAGAAGGAAAACATAAATATCTGCAAATCTTCACAGAACAGAGTCTAGACAAATACTTGCCTCCATGACGCTCGACAGATCAAGGGCATGAGACCTAGGCTTTCCGCTGTTGAGCTTTCGCTGCAAACACACGGCCATGCACATTTCTCCAATATCGTAGAGGACATCTCGAACTCGCGGATCAGAGAGACGGATCGATGATGCGAGAGAAATGGAGTTGTCATCCTCATCGTCAAGGCCGGCTTCCAGTGTCATCTGGTAGTTGAGAACAGCTTGCAGCATCCGCTGCAGATCATTGTTGGTTGTAAGCAGCTGGCGCCGGTAGAGGGACACGACAAAATATAGGGACCACAGTTGATGAGACAGGCTCCCCTCGCCATTGATGAGAAAGCAGTCCTCGAGAGAACTTTTGTAGAAAATGAGTCGAGATTGGCCGATTAAAGTTTGGTTTCTTGCAAACCAGGATAAAACATCAGTTAGATAAGCGAGAACCTGAGGTCGACTGGATCTGCCAGGCATAAGCACCTGCAAGATTTCACCCGATGTCCACGACAGTCGGTCGTAGTCATTGACGTCCAAGATGAAACCGTACTGGCCGAGGAGCTGGGCGTTGGTTAGGTCTTCCCCGTAAGTGTTGTAAATCTCGGAATCAGGTGGGATGCCGATATTGGAAACCATGTCATAGAATATATCATGATTATCAACCAGAGTGTTCTCCTTGGGCTTGGAAGCTAGTCTTCCTCCGTCTTGAGATCCGTCCTCGACGTCATGAGGACATTCCTGAAGCGACCCACATTCGGGACAAACATTATAGTCGCTCTGAGAGTAGGTCAATGAAATCAATCTATCTACGGTGTAAATTGCACATACCTCGAGATGAACATGGTTTTCCACTATATGATTAAACCTAAATCACAACCATAGATTGGTAAAGAAGATCCATAACCTGTGCTGAACAGGCTTACGCGTCGGCGATAGGTACCATGGACAATCCATGAAACGCGTCCACGAGGAAAGCGCGAGACGAGACCAAAGAGAAAGCACGATAGAAGCCGGTCAGCGTTGGCATGCTCTCAATACCGGAGCTGTCAGCCCCAGGAGAACATCGCCACACGTCCACATGTTGAAGAAGTACGGGCTCGGCAAAATCACGATAAAATCGATTAATTTCTTCCTGCAAAATGAAACGTTATAAAACCTCGATACGGATGCGAAAATAGAAGGGAAGACCAATGCTCCGTACCAACGTTGTGAGACTGTCGTCCGACGTCGCGTTAATGACTTTATTAGCTTCAGTACCTCTGAGCCAAGCCAGTGCTTCCCTGCCGTCTCCATCTTTGGAGATATCCGTTGTGTCCAACCTCCAGAACATTGGCAGATCCACGATCCCCGTTGGGAGAGATTGAATATATCCGTGCCATCTAGACTGAGTACCGCGCAATCTGCATGAGTTGAGGCATATCGATAAGAGTTCGTGTAGATCTGATATCCAGCACATACGCTCACATTTCGACGTATAGCGCAAGTGAGAGTGTCAGCTGTGCGCCCACTCCATACGGACTGAATGGGATATAGTTTGACAGCGAACAGCTCCTAACGGACAAAACAGCGGCCTTGGGTATTCTGACCACTGCCAATCCAATTGTTTTAATAGAGAAAAAATATAGCATGTCAAAAATGTCAAAGACTAAAAAAGTAGAATGCACATACGAGTGTAATTAGGCGGTATAAACTCCTCGGTGGAGAACACCCCGACTGTCCCGCACCCAACCCCATCTTCAATGAAAGCGATGCGTATGTGGGGATCGATGAAGACGTGGTTGCGGGCACACCATTCGAGGAGCACGTTTACTCGGTTGTTCGTTGGCTTCGATTCGTCCGACATGGATTCACGTTGAGCATCGCCTTTAATGCATTAATGCATGGAAAAGCGGGTCCTTTCCCTAAGAATGCCTATGAAATGGGAACGTCTTCTGAGTAGGACGGTCCTCGAAATAGAGAGATGATATGATTAGATGGCGATGAACACGCCGAAACGACGCGTTTCAAAAACACGAAGTACTGTGTTTGGCACCGCTATCGTGAGCAAACAACCGCGTCCAGATTTCGACCGACAAGTTGCGACCGTCGCAAAACCGTCGACTGATTGTTCGAAGAATGACGCGGCTCGGACTAACGGATATCCTCCATAGAGGAGTGGTATACTCCTTGGTTGGGCTGTCAGTCTATGGTGTCGTTATGTCTGTCGTAATCCACCGCGACACTCTAAAAAAGGGCCGAGGTGTGTAATCTATTCACTTTCGGCATCCACGGAGACTCATAAGTTGGAGAGTGTAGAAGTACGTGTCATCTTCGACCTGAGATGGCGGTGACCTGATTGCATGTTTTGATCTAGATTATTGCTCAGAGGGAAGCTATGGGCTTGCCCATAACGCCGCCCAAAAAGCAGGAAGTTCGTACATGTATCCATTCCATCTCGATCGGAATTGCTCACCGCAGCTCGCTTTGCACAACCAGGAACTTTCTGAAGAAGTTGAAAAGACTCTTGCAGAGCAAGCATTGGGCGTTCTTAGGAGGAGAAACGCTTCGTAACTCCCTTACTCGTCGGGGCTGCTTTCTCGACAGCATCTCACCTGGTAGATCAACCAATGCAACGCCCGTCATATCATACTGCCTCTGCCAGAATGCCCAACTGCCCTTCTTTCGCGCAGCAGATTGCCGCGGAGATCTTGACGCCCGTGGGGCCTGGTCGTCGAAATAGCAGCAAGCATAGGTCGAGCCCTATAGCCTCCATCGGTCCTAGATTTACACCGCGGCGGAGTGGAACCTTTTTTTTTGTACATTGGAATGAGAGGTGTAAATACATCGGGATTATTCATTATACGAGGATTTAGATGTCTACTGAATGACTATGGCTACAGTTGGGTGCAGAATGCGGGTATACCTAGGAAAAGGGACAGGAAGAAGAGCGAGAAGACAGCAAAATTGGATAGCTACAGCAGAGGGCAGACAATGCATCGAAACTTCAGAAGGTTTCATTAGGGATTAAGAGGTGGGTCCTTGATCTCTAGATTGAGATTGCAGTCATAAATTTCTGGAGGCGTTCAGACGAGAAAGTAAAGAAGTTAAAGTGAAAAGGGCGAAGAAAAAAAGTCTAAAAGGAAGGCATTGAAGAGGAATTAACAAAGAAAGAGACACTCGCTTTCTACCTGTTGCCAGCTTTGTGTGAGCAGGGTGAAGTCGGTGATCTTCACCACTGCCCCATGTTGACGTAGGTATGGTCGAATCCCAATTCCAACCAGGGATCCACACCAGGATAGGGAGACGCGCCATCACCAACGCCAACGAAGCCGACCTTTTTGTAGACATTGGCAGCTTTGTTGGTCAGACCGACATACAGGACGATGTATTGCTTTCCAGCTCTCAGAAGCCTGTAATTGAATGTCCATTGAGTAAATGACAGAGGCACTTGAAGAATAATGACTCACTCCTTGCAGACGTGCCTTACAAGGACTTCCGCACATCCTTGGCCACGAAACTGAGGATGGGTGAAAACCTGATATAAGATGTTAGTCCAAACTGTTCACGACGTTCGTTCAGAGGTTGGAATACCTTTGTTATAGTCGCCGTAGTCGGAGTGTTGCGAGTAGTCGCAACGATTGAGGCAATGATAGGGCGTTGTCCAGGATAAGCGACTGAATAGACCCAGACCTTGCCTTCGTTGACGAGAATTTGGGCTTCACGAAGCGCTTCCTGCTGAGGTAACTGAAATGGCGGCTAAAGAATAAACTCAGACGCTGTTCCCGTATTCGTGAACCAATAGCAGACGTACGCTGTCATGAGCAAAGCGGTAACAAAGGTCAGCGATACCCTGCAGGTCCGCGGGATTGCCTCTCCGAAGGTCACAGTAGGCTCCCTGAAGAGGTGGAGTCCGCTTTTCGATGAATGTTGTTGGCGTCAGATAGCTGATCTTCGCATGGTAGTAGGGCTCGCGTTCTCTCCGTACGCCCGCGATTTGGGACCAAATGTCTGCGAAGGTCACGCTAATGATTTCGGGAGCGAATATTGAGTAGACACGGCGGCGTGAGTGGAGATTCTCGCGTAATTTGTAGGCCACTAATCGAAGAGCTGGGGTCATGGCGTCTGCGTCCAGGGATGCATATGGGAAAGGTGTGAAGAAGAATATAGGATATTCGCCCATGTACCCAGTCGTGCAAGATACAATGAGGAGGACCTGCTGTTGGATGTGGACGACAACCCAGAGTTGTCCTTGCAGAACGATGCCTTGTTCCTCCTCTTGTCTACATTTATAAAGGGTGGGCAACATGAGGTTGGCATTTATAGGGTTGGCCTCCAAACAATGAAGAGCGAAAGTAGGGACGTCCGATGGACGAGTGGCAACGATCGCTGTAGGAGCAGACATCGGGTTTGAGACTACAAGTGGTGGAGGGGTGAATTAGAGGAATGAGCAGTAGATAATAGAAAAGTGAGAGTAGCCTTTATAGGAGGGTTCACAGCATCGCCAAAGAAATCTGTAGATGGATTCGGCAGTGTAATTTAGGCATTTTCTTTTTCACTTTACAGCACACTGATAAATCATGCAGCGCAGCGTAAGTTGAGACGTCCGAATGCGTTACCAGCTTGACCAGGTGACATTCCGGGCTAAGATTTAATCATGATTGCGATTGAGATCCAAGCAGATGAAGAACACGAGGGAACGGAAAATGAGACGGGTGGTGGATGTGCAGTTCCGTTTGGTGCACTTCGCGTAATCCAGCCAGTGGAATCCAGGCATGTCATGACTCGGGGAATCTTGGAAGAATCTTCTTGGAAGAGGACTCTGAAGCCACAACCGAATCACTTCAAGGTTCAGAGTGAGTCATCGACTTTGGATTCCATAGCTGTGGGCATTCCTGGTTGGGTCTCCATTCTACCGCCAGAAAGCGGCACATATATCCAGTGTATTGACTTTTTGGTACGAGCATCACGCGCACACCCGCACGGAATACGCGTCTGAGAGGCTGTTTGTCGTTAAGTTGAGTCAGAGGCGTTGAATCGCGGCATGCAATGGTGAGGACCATGGTAGTAGGGACTTAACTCCGGACGAAGAGTGTGGAGGCACTGATCATCACTTCCTTTTTCGACATCAACAAACATTGTGCGGTCAAGGCGAGATGATCAGATCGCGATGCTTGCTCGCTGTGTACATATATATACTCTCTGCAAATCAAATCCTTTCGTGGACTGCTTTTGATGATCCGCGAATGACATCTCGCGAAAGCGAATAATTACAAGCCCAATCGGAAAAATCTGAAGTTGAGTATACGTCCTTCACTACTAGTCACTGTTCGAAACTCGACTCAAACCAGCCCATTTTCAATTCATTGGAAAGATTTGCATTCGGCAGCTGAACAACCCTTGGACACTCTCTTCAATCGAGTCATGATCTTGTAGATCCCGGTTGTCCTTATGGAATTGGATCCTTTGCGACTGTACGCTTGTCCCAACTCCGCATTCTCCAGACGAACAAAAAGTTTTTTTACAGGTGAGCCCATTGTCCTGAATGGTTGCGGATTGGACACCCCATAGACTTAGCCGAGTTTCAAGAAGTTCTCTTTGCGCATCTCTGATTTCTCCAAAGTAAAGGCGGCCTTTGTGAGAGGCTGAATAACCGCGATAACACACCACATCAGTCTATATCCCAATGGCCCACGTCCAGGAGTTTAACAATTGATGGTAATTGGACGATTCTTCGCCCTCGGGCCCATTCTATGCACGCCCTCAACTATCATCTATGATCATACTTTTTGTTACCCGAAAATTCGCTTGAACTGGTCATTCAATTTACGATTCGCACGGACGGCATGGCATGGAAGTCAAAGCATACTCACGCAGCACTAAACACAGAAGAATTGTGCAAGATCTACGGAAGACAATCTGAGCCCATTGCTAGTTGGCTGTCTTGATTAGGGGTTGCGATGCAAGTCGACGGTTGATCGTTGGCATCCTTGCTTTTGAATGACCTAGCCGACAGTTCCTGACCATCATCTGGATCAAAGACAAACTCCTGGAAGACAAAATGAAGCTAAAGTTATTGAGCTGATGGCTGTGGCTGTTAAGCAGCTGAAGGACGAAGGAATGACAGCCCCAACTTGGCGTTATCGATGAACTAATGACACGAATAAAATTGCACTTCCATTCTGTGAGGTGCCTGAACAGCGCACCGAAAGGTCGAAGAATGGGGAACTCTGCATCATGCCCCAGCCTTTGTAATATCTCGATCATGTAGGCCGCTTAAGCGAGACGATGTGGAATGAGGCGGGCCTCGTTCCCTGCCATGGAGATTCGACGGGTGAGAACGAAAACGCCTCGTGGCTTCCAAGGTCAACCAAGTTTACTCACCCCCCGCGCCGAGGGTCGTCAGTGAAAAGATATTCCAAGTGGCTTCCTCTGGAATGCTGCTTGGGAGAACATACGGCTCGCTGCTACAAATACAAAAGTCTCACTGCCTTCAAACCCATACACCGACGTCGCCGGAAGGAGGCACATTGGAAAGCAGTCCGATTCGGTCAATGGTCGGCAGACACTAGTAGCTACCACATAATTCATTCAGTCAGTCGGCAATTGGTTATGAGCCCAGTTCTATCAGGGCCACCAA